>CM074288.1:23114639-23197139 GCA_037194245.1 Opsariichthys bidens
GTTTTATATAAAAGAAGTCATCCTAAATGTAGAATGTTTACATTTTTAGTTTTAAGTTTGTTCATTTTTGCTAGGTTTTTTTCTTTCGTTATATTTTAGTGTTTTGTTTGTTTCAAATGTTTGTTTTTCTTCTAAAAACGTTCTTTTGTTTTGTTTTTTAGCTTTATTTCAGTCAGCGAATTCAAATGTAATTGTTCCAGTGTTAGTTAATGATATCGCAGACTCATCCAGTCAGGTTTATTTGTTTTGTAAAATGCTCTTTTCTCCATTCCATAAGGGCTGAATGTGTGATGGACACATACTGCAGTGTGAGTGATGATCAGTCTGATGCTGCCAGACAACAAGAGAGACACTATTACCTGCTGTCAGAGCTGCAGTCGCTCGTGAAGGACCTGCCCAGGTACAGGCCCCACATCACATCACAAAGCATCACATCACAGACCATCACATCACAAATAATCACATGACAGATCATCACATCACATGACAGATCATCACATCACATGACAGACCATCACATTAGATTACAGATCATCACATCCCACCACATCACAAATCATCACATCACAAATCATCATATTAGATGACAGATCATAACATGATAGATCATCACATCACAGACCATCAATTGGCATGTCACCACATGACAGATCATCACATCACATGACAGATCATCACATCACATCCCACCACATCACAGATCATCACATCACAGACCATCACATTAGATGACAGATCATCACATCCCATCACATCACAAATCATCACATCACAGACCATCACATTAGATGACAGATCATCCCATCCCATCCCACCACATCACAAATCATCACATCACAGACCATCACATTAGATGACAGATCATCACATCACAGACCATCACATCACATCACAGACCATCACATTAGATGACAGATCATCACATCACAGACCATCACATTAGATGACAGATCATCCCATCCCATCCCACCACATCACAAATCATCACATCACAGACCATCACATTAGATGACAGATCATCACATCACAGATCATCACATCACAGACCGTCACATCACAGACCATCACATTAGATGACAAATCATCACATCACAGATCATCACATCACAGACCATCACATCACAGACCATCACATTAGATGACAGATCATCACATCACAGATCATCACATCACAGACCATCACATCACAGACCATCACATTAGATGACAAATCATCACATCACAGACCATCACATTAGATGACAGATCATCCCATCCCATCCCACCACATCACAAATCATCACATCACAGACCATCACATTAGATGACAGATCATCACATCACAGACCATCACATCACAAATCATCATATTAGATGACAGATCATAACATGATAGATCATCACATCACAGACCATCAATTGGCATGTCATCACATGACAGATCATCACATCACATGACAGATCATCACATCACATCCCACCACATCACAGATCATCACATCACAAATCATCACATTAGATGACAGACCATCACATGACAGACCATCACATGACAGACCATCACATGACAGACCATCAATTGGCATGTCATCACATGACAGACCATCACATGACAGACCATCACATGACAGACCATCAATTGGCATGTCATCACATGACAGACCATCACATCACATGACAGACCATCACATCACATGACAGACATCACATGACAGACCATCACATCACATGACAGACCATCACATGACAGACCATCACATCACATGACAGACCATCACATCACATGACAGACCATCACATGACAGACATCACATGACAGACCATCACACGACAGACATCACACGACAGACCATCACACGACAGACCATCACACGACAGACCATCACACGACAGACCATCACACGACAGACCATCACATCACATGACAGATCATCACATCACATGACAGACCATCACATCACATGACAGACCATCACATCACATGACAGATCATCACATCACATCCCACCACATCACAGATCATCACATCAAAAATCATCACATTAGATGACAGACCATCACATGACAGACCATCACATGACAGACCATCACATGACAGACCATCACATGACAGACCATCAATTGGCATGTCATCACATGACAGACCATCACATGACAGACCATCACATGACAGACCATCAATTGGCATGTCATCACATGACAGACCATCACATCACATGACAGACCATCACATCACATGACAGACCATCACATCACATGACAGACCATCACATGACAGACATCACATGACAGACCATCACACGACAGACATCACACGACAGACATCACACGACAGACCATCACATGACAGACCATCACACGACAGACCATCACACGACAGACCATCACATCACATGACAGATCATCACATCACATGACAGACCATCACATCACATGACAGACCATCACATCACATGACAGACCATCACATGACAGACCATCACACGACAGACCATCACATCACATGACAGATCATCACATCACAGATCATCAACATTGATAATCATAACTGTTTCTAGAGCAGCAAATCATATTAGAATGATTTCTGAAGGATCATGTGACACTGAAGACTGGAGTAATGATGCTGAAAATTCAGCTTTGATCGCTGGAATGAATTCTATTTGACAATATATTCACATGGACATAAGCTGTTTTAAATTGTAACAATATTTCACTGTTTTTAATGTATTTTTGATCAAATAAGTACCGTCTTGGTGAGCAAAACATTTTTTTTTTTTCAGAAACATGATTCATTCCAAACATGCAATAAATAAATTGCATAAAATATGCAAAAGTGTTACTGCAAATGTTGCAGCATGCTGATTCAGTGTTGAAACCAATGTGAAAAAGTCTGTTTGACCATCTAATCATGCTCAAATACATATTGACCATACCACAGATTTGATAGTTCAACCTCTACAAATCTACATGTGCATAATGTTTATCGATCCTTTGGCAGTCTACACGCTTTCTACCGTGTCTGCTCACTCACTGGATGTAAATGGAGTAATAAGTGTGTTTGTTTCAGCTCGTTTCAGCAGCGTCTGTCGTACACCACGCTCAGTGATCTGGCTCAAGCGCTCATCGACGGACGGTGTATGAAATAGTGCACGGGCTGCTGGACATTCAACACCTGACTGAGAAAAACCTCTACAACCAGAGACAGAAACTACACTGCGAACACAGAGGTGTGTGTGTGTGTGAGTGTTTCAGACCGCACTGAAAACAAGGAGTGTGTGATTTATCCGTCTGTCTGTTTCAGCACTCAAGCAAGATTTGGTTCGAAAACACAAACAGGCTCTGCAGATGTGCAAGTCTCACAATTTGGCCGTTCTGAAAAGCAACCAGCGAGCCGAAAACGAGGTGAGATGGACGGCTGGTGTCTTTTCATTGAGTCCCGCAGCAAACGCTTGTCTGACCGTCACCGTTTCAGGCACTCGATCAGCGCGTGAAGGATGAGCAGAGGATGATGGACGAGAAGATCGTGGCTGAGATGGATCAGAAGGTTCTGGATCAACAGAACACGCTGGAGAAAGCGGGTGTACCGGGTTTCTACATCACCACCAACCCGCAGGTCGCTCTCTGTTCACAGCTAAGAAAAACAACGTTCGCTTTCTTAATAAGTTGTGAAAATGTTGTTTCTGAATGTTCTCTGCATTAGTGCCCGCCCACTTTTTCAGTGAAGCATTTTTTTCCCATAGGGATTAAAAAAAAAAAAAAAAAAAATCTTCATTACGGCATTATAAGCCATAAACCAAACCAATTTTGAAAACTGGACAAAAAGACTGAGTACTTGACGGAAGAACATGCAATCGAATTAAAAACTATGTAGAAATGTAAAACTACTCCTTTATAAATGTGTACATTTACACATTTTTTGCAGCGCTTCGTAGGAGTGGGCGGAGCTTGTTTAGACTCTGATTGGTGTAATTTTCTGAACAGCATCATGGGTAATGTAGTTTTTCACCACGAATTCCACTGTTAAACAAATGTTGAAATAAAGCGGACAGATGAAGCATATGCAAGAAGTAGTTTGCAGTAGAGCTATTTTTAAAGGTATATAAAGTTATAGTTAAAAATCAGTTTCACTATGGAGAAATTTAATGGCGTGTTTACTTCCAGAACCCGACTGTTGTGCTCTATGAAAGGGTTTGTTCACCCTAAAATGTAAATTCAGTCATTAATTCGTCTCCCTCGTGTCGTTCTGCACCCGTAAGACCTTCGTTCATCTTCACAACACAAATGAAGATATTTTTGATGAAATTCAGTGAGTCTCTATTGACAGATAATGAACACTTTCACTAAAACATATTTCAAACCGGTCATGTGACTACAGTGGCTCAACCTTAATATTATAAAGCGACGAGTGCGCCAAAAAAAAAACCTTTTCAACGATTTCAAAGCACTGATTCATGAAGCTTCACGAATCTTTTGATTCGAATCGGTGATTCGGAGCGCCAAAGTCACGTGATTTCAGTAAACGAGGCTTCGTTACGTCATGAGTGATTCGAAACACTTTGAAATTTCAAGTGAGTTCTGCAGTTTGAAACGCAAACCGAACCACCGATTCGACACAAAAGATTCGTGAAGCTTCATGAATCAGTGTTTTGAAATCGTCCATCGCTAGATATTGTTGAATAAAGTCGCTATTTTGTGTTTTTGGCGCACAAAAAGTATTCTCCTCGCTTTATAACATGAACCACTGTCGTCACATGACCTGTTTTAAATGTGTTTTAGTGAAAGTGTTCAATATCTGTCAATAGAGCCATCGGATTTCATCTTCATTTGTGTTGTGAAGATGAACGAAGGTCTTACGGGTGCAGAACGACCCGAGCGAGACGAATTAATGACCGAATTTACATTTTTTGGGTGAACGAACCCTTTAATGTTCCTCTGCATCCGTTCCTTCAAACCCCGTTTTCTCTGTCCGTCACAGGAGGTGATGATGCAGATGAATCTGCTGGAACTGGTGCTGAAGCTGCAGCAGAAAGAGACCGTCTCTGGATCTCTGCCTTGAAGAGACTCGGCCACATGAACGACTCGAGCTTCTCCGCTGAATGTGAATGATTGCAGGAGGACGCTGGACCCTTCCGAGGCGTAGAAATCTTTTGGTTGACGTTTGTTTGAGGATGACGACGGGCTGGAAAGGTCTAACACACGACTGAAAAACTTTCCTTTTGACAGTACATGTGTATATAATATTTATTTGCATCAAATGTTATGATTTGTCTTCTATATGACGCAACTATTATAAAAAAAAAAAAAGTTTTCATTTCTTTGAACAGGATTTGCATCATTAAATCGCAGAACAAGCTTGACGTCTACTTGACTTCATTGAAAGAGCGTTTAAAGAATTACTGGGTTTAAACCGATGTCATTGGGTGACGCTGGTCAAATTTCTCCTGATGTTTTTCTTTGGATTCCAGTTAGTGGAAAAGGCTAAAAAAAACGAATATTTTTACATCTTTCAGTTTTAAAAGGTTCACGGACGTGTGTTATGAGCCTTGAAGCGAATGTGTGAGTATTTCATCTGTTTTCCGGGCATCATTTCTCTCTCAAGTGAATCGAATCGAATCGAATCGAATCGAATCGAATCGGTGAACTACTTCAGAGAGTGTATTTGGTTAATTGAGTCAGTTCATTCATTCATTGAAAAGAAAGTTTACTTTTTTTTTTTTGTATATATCATCATTTTTGTTCGTGTTTGATGTTTCACCTTATGAATTTTCTGATTGTTATACTGAATTATGTAATCAAATACATTCGTACAAAAAATATAGACGAGTTTAGCTACCTTAAATGACTATCTTGTATGTTTACGAACTCTAGTAGCTTCACAAACTCTTAATTTGGTGATTTCTCATCTTGCTCTTCTTTTTCATGTTTCCTCAGAATTATTCTGTTTTTCTCTGATCTTTTCCTCCTCCTTTCAAGACCTTCGCCGGCAGTTTGATTGACAGGCGATCTGACCAATCACAACCCCGAATCCGCCATTAAGTCCGTCTTGAATCGCGTCTTTCCGCGCTTGAAACAACATTCCTTCTGATGTTCATTCATGTTTATTTGATGCTACAAATGAACTAGTATGAAGAGATGATGGAGGAGCGACACGTTAAACACACACTAGACGCTATTTATTGTTAAACTTCTTTTAAAAAGTTCAATATTTTAAATATGAAACTGTTTCATACGTTGTCAGTGTCCTCTTTGCTCCGCAATGTTTTTTTCACTTCGTGAGAACATGATGTGTGGCGTGAGAGCGCATAGCAACGGTAACTAAAGGGGGCGGAGCTTTGTAAAGGGTTACTAGTTATGCCTCATTTTTGACTGTAATCTTATGATTATTCTGTTTTTTTCCACCAAAGTAATGGCTGGAAAACAGAACGATGCATCATGATCATGAAAGAAAGGCTGTGTGTTCGGAGTTGCGTACTATTCTTACTATTTCTACAGTATATATTGTGTATACTGAGCACAGCATGTGGATTTTTAATAGGCATGAAATGCACACGTTTCCAGTGTGACGAGTGAACCAGAAATATTGTACATGTAACAACGTTCAACACTCATTATTTAAACATTCAGCCAAAATGTAATAACACACACAAAAATGATTAAAAATGGGAAAGATGTATTCCTTAAATGACATCAAACACTTTAAATATACATTTTAATGAGGTAACAAAGTAGTTTCATGCCCTATTATTGTTTCACATACTATTTCAAGAGAAGTGCACAGGTGGTTGTGACGAGCAGGGCGGGCGAGAGCCGTGAGGGAACGGCGTGAGTGATAATGAGCGCCAGCTGCGCGCTGCACCGGTCTCGTGTCTCTCACCGGAGGAGCGACGACAGTGAAGGACGAGAGAGGACCAGGCCTGGATTTTATGGTGTGTTTTATTATGTTTGTGTGGGCTGCAGTCGCCGTGAGGAATCGCCGCCATTTTCCTTTCGTTTTATTGTTTGTTTATTTATTTGATCAAAGTCATCAGATTTTGTGAGCATCGTATTCTGTGACCGTAGAGGGCGTGGCTATCATTGTGCTGCGTGATATACGCAAATCGCGTAAATTCTGACGATAAAAGACATTCGCGCGCTGGCGTGTATATTACTCTGCAAACAACCACATTGCGTTTAATCTGGACCAGCAAATGAGCATTTATGATGTGAATAACCTGCATTTCTAAACAAGTTTCGAACAGATTTCATCTTCGTTGGCTTATCGTCAGAATTTACGCGATTTGCATATATCACGCAGTAGAATGATAACCACGCCCTCTGCGGTCACAGAATACGATGGTCACCTGCGCGCCCGTTCTCATTGAACCCCGTTACAGTAGTGTACTAGTTTTCCATGTCCCGACACGAGATCATCGCACTCTCTCAGGTACCGCTGCGTGATTTTAATGTCCTTTAACATTCTGAAGAAGCTTCTGGAAGTAGATGTGCACAAGTTACGAGCCGACTGGATTGCTGTGTGTTTGCTGCTTACAAAAAAGAACTGCAGTGCATTGAAGTAAAACTGCAGTACCAAGTAGTTTAACTGCAGTTTAATTCAGATTTGCAGTATAATGAAGTATAGTCACAGTACAACTGCAGTAAAATGAAGTACAACTGAAAGTTGCATGAAGTATAAAAACAGTATAACTGCAGTTTTATTTTACTAGTATTTTAGATGTATTGGAACATAGTTGTACTCCAGTAAAACTACAGACATTTTAGGTTATACTGCAATACTGCAGTTTTTCCGTGTCCAAAAAACTGCATTTTTCTATATGTAACAAAAACTGCAGTAATCTTTTGTATGGGTTGTTATTGTGGGGATTTTCTCAAGAGCCTGTGAATGTTTCTACAAACAATATCCATCTTTACTGAGAAGCTTTTAAATTGATCGCTTCAGCATTAAGAAACCCACCTAAACACAACAGACCCTGAAGCACAGCAACAGAGACCAACAGTAGAAAACAGAATATCTTGAAGGCAGGGATGTTTACAAATTTCCGAGGAAGAGGTTTCTCCTGCATCCCTCGGGAGACTTAAACAGTTTAAATACCCACATTTTCTCTGGAGAAATCATTTATAAAGCTGTGACATTACATCTGTCATCTTTTACTCACCTTTAAGTTGTTCTGAACCTGTAAGAATTTCTTTCTTCCGCTGAACACAAAAGAAGATGTTTTGATGTTATGAAACTAAAATGCAATGGAAGTCAATGGGGTCCATCAACTGTTCACTTTCTGACGTTCTTCAAAGTATCTTCTTGTGTGTTCAGCAGAAGAAAGAAATTCGTACAGGTTTTAAACGGTCTTTGCAAATGGTGACAGCATTTGTATTTTTGGGTGCGCTTTCCATCTAATGTAGACAGAAACGCGGATCATGTGATGTTTCATTTCAGTAAACAAAATCCATTCAAAAAGCTAGTTGACCTAAATAAATGTTTTTTAATAGAATTTTTTAAAATAAAATATATATATATATATATATATATTATACACACACACACATATACATATATACACATATACATACACATATATATACATATATACATACATTTATATATACATCTATATGTATATCTGTATATATCTATATAATTAATATAAATATGAAATAACATAAATATGAATAAAATATAAAAAACTTTTTTAATCTAGTTATTAAAGAAACATTTTTCATTTAGTTTAGCAACTAAAACTGAAGTAAAAATTAATTAAAAAAAAAAACTATATAGACAATAAAAAACTAATGAACCATTTTAATTAAAATTAAAACAAACCAAAAAAAAACCAAAAAAAAAAAAACAAATATATATATATATATATATATATATATATATATATATATATATATATATATATATATATATATATATATATATATATAAAAAATATTTTATAGTTTTTAAATAATTTATAAATGAAAAAAAAAAGCTGAAATAAAAAAGCATTCATTGAATATAACATAATCAGTTATTAATCTTTCGTTGGTTCACTCTTGTTGTTCATAACCTGGCCAAAAATGATATCGCTCAATTTGTCATGTTTCATAGCGTTATTATCAAAAATAAAAGCACAGATTTGAACAATTTTTATATAACATTTGAATAAAGGGTGAAGATGTCTCTTTCACTCCTGTGAATAACTATAATAGTATTGATATTAAAATAACACTGATTTATATTGCGTTCTCTGAGTTTTTGGTCTTTTTCTCGAGAGAAACATCTAAAACTTTCCATTTGTCTCGGCGACACGGCTCAGATTTCATCTGTGGTGTTTGTTTTCTGTGAGACATGCGACCCTGACCTGGCAAAATGTCCTAAAGCGTTTTGTGATATTCAGACGTCGGGTCTTTCCTCTGCGCGTCTGGGATTGTTCGAGGTTTTGCTGTATGAAAGTCCTCCAGGTGAAGAAAATCACCAAAGCTGTCAGATCTTAAAAGGTTAGAAGGTCCATAAACTGCTTCAAATCTGTCCGTCACATTTCTGCAGGTCCGACTTTTACATGCGCACTTAAAATGTCCACTTCAAACCTTTTATGATAAGAGCCTTCAGGGCTGTTTGTGAACTTTATGACCTTTTATTGCGAGAAGAAGAAAAAACATACAACTGTAGCTTGCAAGGTGGTTTGGAAGTCTCTTCTGCTCACATACAGTAAAAATAGTGACATATTTTTGTGATTTAAAGTCACTTTTATATATGTGAATATGTGGTAAAATATAATTTATATCCAGTGATCAAAGCTGAATTTTTTTTAGCAGCCTTCAGGGTCACATGATCCATGATTTGATGCTCTAGAGACATTTATGATTATTATTAATCTTGAAAACGGTTCATATATTTTTTGTGGACACTGACATATTTTATCTTTCAGGATTCTTAACAAAGACTAAGACCGAGCCGATGGATGTTCCTCAGGAATCCGGTGAGCAGAACTTTGTTCCTCGTGTTGCGCTGAGCTCCAGAAACAGGTGCAGTGAGAACCGACACACGTCACACTGCATTTCATCAGCACATCAATACACACATGATCTGTCACACCCAGAACAGGAAGCAGCAGAGCTCCTCACTTCCTGTGGCTGAACGTACAGCTGCTTGACCACACAGGGAGAAAAGAATCCGGGGGATTTTCTGTACGGTATAAGCTGAGAGCGTGTGTTTGCAGAGATAATATTGGCCTCTGACAGTGTGTGTGTGTAAGTATTCCCTACGTTATGGGGACGTAACTGTATAGTAATACTAGTAAATCTTGACATTGTGGGGACATTTTTTTGGTCTCCATGAGGAAACAAGCTTATAAATCACACAGAATGATCTTTTTTGAACATCTAAAATAACAGAACATTTTGTGTGATGGGTAGGTTTAGGCGTGGGGGGGACAGAATGTACAGTTTGTACAGTATAAAAACCATTACGCCTATGGAATGACCCCATAAACCATGAAAGCACAACATGTGTGTGTGTGCATTTGCGGCATTGTGCCATTAGGAGGCAGAGCAGATCAACAGATGAGTTTCAACACTTATAAAAGCAGATTTTCTCTCTTCTCTCTTTATTATTTACCTCTGTCTGATAAATTGTGTGAATTTGTATATAATAAATTAAACATTATTATTATTATTATTATATATAATAATATAAAGAAATATCATAGAGTGATTATATATTACAAAGTAAATAATATTATAATATATTATAAATAGCGCTATTATAATATAAGATGTGCATTTCTGTTCAAAAGTTTGCTGTTGGTAAGATTTGTATTATTTTTTTGAAAGAAGTCTCAAGTCTCTGTCAAAATTACAGTAAAAATTGTGACATATTTTTGTAATTTAAAGTCACTTTTATATATGTGAATATGCAGTAAAATATAATTTATATCCAGCGATCAAAGCTGAATTTTTTGCATTATAATTAAGCATTATAATGTTTTTTTTCCAGGATTCCTCGATGAATAGAAAGTTCAAAAGAATCGCATTTATTTAAAATATAAATCTTTTGTAACATAATGAATGTCTTTAATGTGTTTTTGCTGAATATAAGTATTAATAACTTTAAAAAATGTGTATAATAATATATTCGAGCGGTGTATCAGTTTCTTTCAACTTCCCTGCATTATACATTAAAATAGAGATGCGTTATACTTCTGAACAGTCGTGTAAATATGACAGTAGTGACACATTTTTCCATGTGTCTGAGCTTTTCCTCCTCAGTTGTGTTTGTTCTTGTTCTTCACAGACGGTTTTTGCATCAGCATTATGAGCAGCTGACGGCCCACCAGTGGCTTTTCTTTGCTTGCATAAAATAAAGCAATAAAAATGTGCAAATTAACTGGATGAAAACAGTGAGTTACAAAAGTCAGCACATGTTTATTTAAGAGCAGTTTTGTGCTGTGGAAGAAAAATATTGGCCACTCAGTTATTTAAACATAATTATGATTCTGGGACGTGATAAAAGCCGAGAGCTTTAAGTTTAGCCTGAAAGAAAACGTGAAACGCCAGATTGTCATATCTACAATTTAGGCCTAATGTAGCAAATTATGTGTGATTGTTGCGTATTACAAAAATGAGTTTTCTTAAAAAGACTTTATCAGAAGCGCAGATGCAGTCCTTTCCATGTTTCCACCCGTCTGCCATTGTTCAGGTGAACAGTTTTAAGCTGGGTAACATTAACTTATGATTATATTTTGATAAAACTATTGATTTCCTTTAGAATAACTGATGGCTTGTTCACAGGAACACATGGAGCATGTATTATAGTTTTAAATCTGAGATCGAGAAAAGTATTTTAGCACATCCGCTATTGTATAACCTTGCCCTAAAGTACTGTTTTTCTTACGGCATGGACCTTATTATTATTAATAAGGGGCACAGAATAAATATTAAAGGTGATTCTAAGTATACAGAGCTAATGATATCGATCTGTAATTGTTTGTGTGAAGGAAATCAAAATGAAAACGTACAGCAGTTATCGGGGTACAAGCACTTTAAGGTCTTTAAACACGTGTGAAAAGACGATCGTGGATGGAAAAGACCGTTTACAACCAATACAGGCAGTTTACCAAAGGAAATATAAGGTTCTGAAAGCTTTTTAACAGTTATAGCGCCCCCTGTGGTCCGATATCCATAAAAGTTGGCATGCTTCTTTAGAGTCATATGCTGCACATGCTCACCAATTTTCGTGAAGTTTTGAGTTTTCGTTTAAGAGTTATAGGCTTTTGTGAGCCCCCTTTTCTAAATAACCCTGTTATAGCTACCCAACGGGAAAGATCAATATTTATGAAAAAAAAAACTTGATCTAAAGAGCAGAGAATTATACTGCATTGGTTTTATTCGTATTGAGCCGAAAAACCTAGGACTAGTTTGCAGAAGTAGTTTTTTTTTTTTTTCCTAATCATGATTTGGTTGTTGAGGTCAAATTTGTTGAGTAAGAACAGATCTTACAAATTATGACTATTTTTGTGTATGTGTAAAACCACCACATGGTTACAGAGACATAATGTTAGTGCCACCTAGTGGCCGATTTCTTTCAAAATTCTCACAGACCCCTTGGACCACGATACATAAAGTTTTGTTCCGATCAGCCTCCGTTAACCTTGTCTAATTAGATGGTCCACATTCATTGGCTGATTGGCGCTGTGTTTTTTGAGATATGCCAATGTCCTCATTGACAACCATGCCTCTTTAGACCAAGACGCTGCATACCAATTTTCTAGTCAATCGGACTAACGGTTGAATCGTTATAGCTGTTTTCACGTTTTTTCCTGTTTTAGCGCCACCAAGTGGCCAATCGGCAAGATTTTTTAACTGTGCCCAAAGATTGAGCTCATACACACATGCACCAAATTTGGTGAGAATATCTCATTCCGTTCACGAGTTTAAGCCATTTTTTTTTACATAATCACGATTTTTTTTAATGAATGATTTGGTTGTTGAGGTCAAATTTGTTGAGTATGAACAGATCTTACAAATTATATGACTATTTTGTGTATTTTGTGCATGATTACAAAGACATAAAAATGTTTTCACGTTTTTTCCTGTTTTAGCGCCACCAAGTGGCCAATCGCCAAGATTTTTTAACTGTGCCCAAAGATTGAGCTCATACACACATGTACCAAATTTGGTGAAAATATCTCATTCCGTTCACGAGTTTAAGCCATTTTTTTTTACATAATCACGATTTTTTTTAATGAATGATTTGGTTGTTGAGGTCCAATTTGTTGAGTATGAACAGATCTTACAAATTATATGACTATTTTGTGCATAATTACAGAGACATATAATTTTTTTCACATTTTTTCCTGTTTTAGCGCCACCAAGTGGCCAATCGCCAAGATTTTTTAACTGTGCCCAAAGATCGCGCTAATACACACATGTACCAAATTTGGTGAAAATATCTCATTCCGTTCACGAGTTTCAGACCTTTTTTTACATAATCACGATTTTTTAATGAATGATTTGGTTGTTGAGGCAAATTTGTTGAGTAAGAACAGATCTTACAAATTATATGACTATTTTGTGCATGATTACAGAGACATAAAATTTTTTTCACGTTTTTTCCTGTTTTAGCGCCACCAAGTGGCCAATCGCCAAGATTTTTTAACTGTGCCCAAAGATTGCGCTAATACACACATGTACCAAATTTGGTGAAAATATCTCATTCCGTTCACGAGTTTCAGACCTTTTTTTACATAATCACGATTTTTTAATGAATGATTTGGTTGTTGAGGCAAATTTGTTGAGTAAGAACAGATCTTACAAATTATATGACTATTTTGTGCATAATTACAGAGACATAAAATTTGTTTCACGTTTTTTCCTGTTTTAGCGCCACCAAGTGGCCAATCGCCAAGATTTTTTAACTGTGCCCAAAGATTGAGCTCATACACACATGCACCAAATTTGGTGAAAATATCTCATTCCGTTCACGAGTTTAAGCCATTTAATTTTACATAATCACGATTTTTTTTAATGAATGATTTGGTTGTTGAGGTCCAATTTGTTGAGTATGAACAGATCTTACAAATTATATGACTATTTTGTGCATAATTACAGAGACATATAATTTTTTTCACATTTTTTCCTGTTTTAGCGCCACCAAGTGGCCAATCGCCAAGATTTTTTAACTGTGCCCAAAGATTGCGCTAATACACACATGTACCAAATTTGGTGAAAATATCTCATTCCGTTCACGAGTTTCAGACCTTTTTTTACATAATCACGATTTTTTAATGAATGATTTGGTTGTTGAGGCAAATTTGTTGAGTAAGAACAGATCTTACAAATTATATGACTATTTTGTGCATAATTACAGAGACATAAAATTTGTTTCAACGTTTTTTCCTGTTTTAGCGCCACCAAGTGGCCAATCGCCAAGATTTTTTAACTGTGCCCAAAGATTGAGCTCATACACACATGCACCAAATTTGGTGAAAATATCTCATTCCGTTCACGAGTTTAAGCCATTTAATTTTACATAATCACGATTTTTTTTAATGAATGATTTGGTTGTTGAGGTCCAATTTGTTGAGTATGAACAGATCTTACAAATTATATGACTATTTTGTGCATAATTACAGAGACATATAATTTTTTTCACATTTTTTCCTGTTTTAGCGCCACCAAGTGGCCAATCGCCAAGATTTTTTAACTGTGCCCAAAGATTGCGCTAATACACACATGTACCAAATTTGGTGAAAATATCTCATTCCGTTCACGAGTTTAAGCCATTTTTTTTTTACATAATCACGATTTTTTTAATGAATGATTTGGTTGTTGAGGTCCAATTTGTTGAGTATGAAGAGATCTTACAAATTATATGACTATTTTGTGCATAATTACAGAGACATAAAATTTTTTTCACGTTTTTTCCTGTTTTAGCGCCACCAAGTGGCCAATCGCCAAGATTTTTTAACTGTGCCCAAAGATTGCGCTCATACACACATGCACCAAATTTGGTGAAAATATCTCATTCCGTTCACGAGTTTCAGACATTTCAGTATGCATGGCGCCACCTACTTCACACGTTCCCGCACTACGTGCTCGAAGCCGTAAAACAAAACCTTTCAGCATTTCTACACAAACCTGAAGCATCTTTTTGGCATCAGAGAAATGCAATATATCTACTTTTATGTTTTAAACAAGGTGTCAAACTCGACCTTGTTTGTTTTGGGCGATTTCTCCGCATCTGTCATCTTTAATGTGATTTATTAAAAATTCACAATGCATCCCAGTAAGAGTAAAAAAAAAAAAAAAAAAATCATGTTTATTGTTATGAGACGTGAGAAAAAAAAAGTAGCACAAAGATGGAAAGGAAAACAGTTGAATTTTTTAAGCAGACATTGTTTTCATTGATAAACAAAAAGACGTTGTTTTCATCCTGCAGGGACAAGAACACAAAGAATGGAATTTAACAAGGCTGTAATTTTTCCCCTTCATTGCAGTTTTGAAGCTGAATTCTGAAAGATTGTAAAGAACTGTTGTGTCAGATATTGTCTGTGCGTGTTTCGGCGGATCAGAACAAAACACATCATCGAGTCTCAAATCCCCCCACCAGTTTGCCAGGCTTTTATTTCCATCGCAGCCGCGATTGACAGGCTGTCTTCGGGACCGAGAAGAGCTTGGCAGTGGCGCTCGATTGTCTAGGCTGGGCAAACTGGGCGAGGAGGCGGCTCGAGGCGTTTTCCCATTACACCTTTGCATTAGATGACAGGCAAAAAAGCCTGTCAGACTCCAACCCTCCCACATCGACCAAAAAGTGCTGAATTAAAGCAGTGCTCAGACAGGGGCATTGACGGACGCGGCTCGGTGTCTCTCTCTCTCTCATCCCTGAATCAATCCAGCCATCTGACTGCTGGAGATGGGTTTGCGGCACACTATTGAATCCAGAGGTCAGCGCCGGTCCAGTGGATAAGACCGCTGAGCAAAGTCCCTTATCGTATCTGCCCAAGGACTTCACTGTGACCTTCGCAAACATCCCGACAAGCCCAGAGCCGACCGCTCCGCACCGTACGTTGGGCCTCCTGTTTCATTGCTATTCAATTATTTGGTTGGACAATGAAAGCGGTCCGTTTATTGTTTGCGTCCTTAAAAGCGCACTCAGCATTTTTGCCAGCACGCGTATTTGTGGTGTGCTTCTACCATTCGTTAACTAAAAACATCATTAACTTGAGATAATTAAGACTAATCCTGAAATAAAATAAGTTATGTAGACGTAAAATGACAAAACGCGCAACAAAATTACTAAAATTGAAAAAAAAAAAAAAAAAAAAATGAAACTGGAAAATACAAAATTTCAAAATAATTCAGAATATTTCTGTAATAGAATCTCAATGATACTAAAATGACACTGAAATTTCTGAACCGAGTCACTTTCGATCAATTTCACTCTACTAACTAACGGTTTAAAATAACAACGCATTTTATTCAGTTTGTTTTAACAAGTATTTTTAAAACACTTTAAACTAGTTTGAACTGGATTAAATATTTGACTGTTGCGATCTCAAATCGGACTAATGACCAGAGTATCGGTCAAGTGTTCACTGTTGGCCAGAGGAGAACTGAGCCTGGTTTCTCCCAAGGTTTTTTTCTCCATTTGTTGGAGTTTTGGCCATTTGGCTTAAGTTGGGGACACTTGCTTGATATCCGGCAGTGTATAAGTAAAGGTGACTCGACTTGACTTTATGATTAATCAATTGAGATTAAAAATAAATAAATGCATAATAAATGCGGGGTAGTTTCAGCCATGTTTGGGTCAAATATGGACAAACCGAACCGTTGGTTTTAAAAAATGTATTTAAAAAATTAAAATGACGCTTGGTTTTGACCATATCTAACCTAAACATGGTTGAAATAACCCTTTTAGAGTGTAAAAACATGCATAAATACATATATGCTTGCATACTTACAATCAGGGCTTTTAAAATGTAATTCACTACAGATTACAAAATACATGCTTTAAAAAGTCATTTGTAACGTATTTCGTTACATTACTCAAGTTTAGTCACTTCATCTAAATACTTTAGAATACTTTGGAATACTAATAAGTGTGAAACAAACACAAAAAAGGTTTTTATCTCACAATTCTGACTTTTTCCCTCAGAATTGCGTGATATAAAGTTGCAACTGTGAGTTATAAAGTCAGAATTATGAGATATAAACTCGCAATATTGAGAAAAGTCAGAATTATAAGATATAAACTCACACACTAAATTCACAATTGCAAGTAAAAAAAGTCAGTATTGCAAGTTTAAATCTCCCAATTCTGAGAAAAAGAAGTCAGAATTGTGAAACACAAACTCACAATTGTGAGGGGAAAAAAAACAAATAGTGAGAAAAAGTCGCAGTGACGAGTGAATTATAAAATGACTCCCAAAACATGAAAACAGTGGAAAACATGAAACTGAACTCGTCTTTTTCAGACGGTCAGAGTCAGAGAATCACCAATCGCTGTTTAAATGACATTAAAACTCAAAGTAATCACTTTGGTAATCTAAAACACTTTTCAGATGGAACTGGAATCTGATTACCACCCATTTAAAATCAAACACAGTCACTCACATTCTGTATTTTAAACACGTCACTGAGTAACTTGTGTTTCGTTACTCCCCGACCCTGATTACAAGTATACTTGCACGCATACACATATACATACTTGCATACAAATAAAAAACAGAAGATATAGTAAAATGTTAATGCCAACAAACATATTTAACTGGAACAAAACCAACAGCAACATTTTATATTTTCTGTAAAAAAAGAAAATGTGACCGCTTGCTAAATCTGACTGTGGTTTCCATATGTGTGCTTTCTTACGGTCTAAATAGCACAACTGCAAAATGTATAAAAGTGGCAAAGATTAGATAATGACTGTAGAGTCTCAAGTGACAAATGAACCCTAGATCTCTCCCAGTTAAAGAGAGATCAATGAAAGGCAGAAGCATTTGGCAGCGTTTGGAGCGAGACCAGAGCAGGCGGACGCACAGACCGTCGTGTTTGCGTGGGTTTGTGCCGCTGTGCTTTGACTGGCGTCAGCAGGTGGATTTGGCCGTTCGCAGGCCTCTTTTCTTTAGCGTTTTTTCGGATGACAATTACAGACGTGGACTTCATCCCATTTGGACTGTCGTGTCAAACCCGTCCACCTGTCCTCCTGCGCAGAGCTTTACAGCGCCATACGCAACCGCAAAATGTTGGCAGTGGATGCCGGGCCACACTGATGGAAACAGCAGGGATGACACGACCATCATCATAAAACCAATGCCTCTTCTTTTTATTACGTACAAATGAACGCCGTCTGTCGCTCTTACTCGTTTTAAGGTTTGTGTTGCGTGCGCTTTTGTCTTCGGACTAAACTTGTGTCGTTGGCCACTTCATTAGGCCAATTAAATGTCTGCCGTTTCATTGCTGTTCGTTTTGCACTAATTCAGGTTATATTTCCCCCCTTTTTTTTTTTCATTTAAATCTGTATATAAACAAGTCTATGTAAAAAGTTTTTAAAACATAATAAAAATGAATGAAAAGTACATTTTATAAAGTAAAATAATATTTTATATTTATTTATAATTATTTATTTATAATACTTATTTTTATATTTATTTATTTATTTATTTATTCATATTTTATGAGATTTTGTTCTGTTTCTACAGCATGCGACGAATCAAATGTCAGCGAACGCGTCATTGATCATGTGACTAAAATTGGAAAATTTGACATTGGACAAACCGATTGGGTCAAAATTATATATAATTATTTATATAATATATATTATTTATTTATTTATTTATTCATATTTTATGAGATTTTGTTCTGTTTCTACAGCATGCGACGAATCAAATGTCAGCGAACGCGTCATTGATCATGTGACTAAAATTGGAAAATTTGACATTGGACAAACCGATTGGGTCAAAATTATATATGATTATTTATATAATATATATTATTTATTTATTTATTCATATTTTATAAGATTTTGTTCTGTTTCTACAGCATGCGACGAATCAAATGTCAGCGAACGCGTCATTGATCATGTGACTAAAATTGGAAAATTTGACATTGGACAAACCGATTGGGTCAAAATTATATATGATTATTTATATAATATATATTATTTATTTATTTATTTATATTTTATGAGATTTTGTTCTGTTTCTACAGCATGCGACGAATCAAATGTCAGCGAACGCGTCATTGATCATGTGACTAAAATTGGAAAATTTGACATTGGACAAACCGATTGGGTCAAAATTATATATAATTATTTATATAATATATATTATTTATTTATTTATTTATTCATATTTTATGAGATTTTGTTCTGTTTCTACAGCATGCGACGAATCAAATGTCAGCGAATGCATCATTGATCATGTGACTAAAATTGGAAAATTTGACATTGGACAAACCGATTGGGTCAAAATTATATATAATTATTTATATAATATATATTATTTATTTATTTATTTATATTTTATGAGATTTTGTTCTGTTTCTACAGCATGCGACGAATCAAATGTCAGCGAACGCGTCATTGATCATGTGACTAAAATTGGAAAATTTGACATTGGACAAACCGATTGGGTCAAAATTATATATAATTATTTATATAATATATATTATTTATTTATTTATTCATATTTTATGAGATTTTGTTCTGTTTCTACAGCATGCGACGAATCAAATGTCAGCGAATGCATCATTGATCATGTGACTAAAATTGGAAAATTTGACATTGGACAAACCGATTGGGTCAAAATTATATATGATTATTTATATAATATATATTATTTATTTATTTATTCATATTTTATAAGATTTTGTTCTGTTTCTACAGCATGCGACGAATCAAATGTCAGCGAACGCGTCATTGATCATGTGACTAAAATTGGAAAATTTGACATTGGACAAACCGATTGGGTCAAAATTATATATAATTATTTATATAATATATATTATTTATTTATTTATTTATATTTTATGAGATTTTGTTCTGTTTCTACAGCATGCGACGAATCAAATGTCAGCGAACGCGTCATTGATCATGTGACTAAAATTGGAAAATTTGACATTGGACAAACCGATTGGGTCAAAATTATATATAATTATTTATATAATATATATTATTTATTTATTTATTCATATTTTATGAGATTTTGTTCTGTTTCTACAGCATGCGACGAATCAAATGTCAGCGAATGCATCATTGATCATGTGACTAAAATTGGAAAATTTGACATTGGACAAACCGATTGGGTCAAAATTATATATAATTATTTATATAATATATATTATTTATTTATTTATTTATATTTTATGAGATTTTGTTCTGTTTCTACAGCATGCGACGAATCAAATGTCAGCGAACGCGTCATTGATCATGTGACTAAAATTGGAAAATTTGACATTGGACAAACCGATTGGGTCAAAATTATATATAATTATTTATATAATATATATTATTTATTTATTTATTCATATTTTATGAGATTTTGTTCTGTTTCTACAGCATGCGACGAATCAAATGTCAGCGAATGCATCATTGATCATGTGACTAAAATTGGAAAATTTGACATTGGACAAACCGATTGGGTCAAAATTATATATAATTATTTATATAATATATATTATTTATTTATTTATTCATATTTTATGAGATTTTGTTCTGTTTCTACAGCATGCGACGAATCAAATGTCAGCGAATGCATCATTGATCATGTGACTAAAATTGGAAAATTTGACATTGGACAAACCGATTGGGTCAAAATTATATATAATTATTTATATAATATATATTATTTATTTATTTATTTATATTTTATGAGATTTTGTTCTGTTTCTACAGCATGCGACGAATCAAATGTCAGCGAACGCGTCATTGATCATGTGACTAAAATTGGAAAATTTGACATTGGACAAACCGATTGGGTCAAAATTATATATAATTATTTATATAATATATATTATTTATTTATTTATTCATATTTTATGAGATTTTGTTCTGTTTCTACAGCATGCGACGAATCAAATGTCAGCGAATGCATCATTGATCATGTGACTAAAATTGGAAAATTTGACATTGGACAAACCGATTGGGTCAAAATTATATATGATTATTTATATAATATATATTATTTATTTATTTATTCATATTTTATAAGATTTTGTTCTGTTTCTACAGCATGCGACGAATCAAATGTCAGCGAACGCGTCATTGATCATGTGACTAAAATTGGAAAATTTGACATTGGACAAACCGATTGGGTCAAAATTATATATAATTATTTATATAATATATATTATTTATTTATTTATTCATATTTTATGAGATTTTGTTCTGTTTCTACAGCATGCGACGAATCAAATGTCAGCGAACGCGTCATTGATCATGTGACTAAAATTGGAAAATTTGACATTGGACAAACCGATTGGGTCAAAATTATATATGATTATTTATATAATATATATTATTTATTTATTTATTCATATTTTATAAGATTTTGTTCTGTTTCTACAGCATGCGACGAATCAAATGTCAGCGAACGCGTCATTGATCATGTGACTAAAATTGGAAAATTTGACATTGGACAAACCGATTGGGTCAAAATTATATATAATTATTTATATAATATATATTATTTATTTATTTATTTATTTATATTTTATGAGATTTTGTTCTGTTTCTACAGCATGCGACTAATCAAATGTCAGCGAACGCGTCATTGATCATGTGACTAAAATTGGAAAATTTGACATTGGACAAACCGATTGGGTCAAAATTATATATAATTATTTATATAATATATATTATTTATTTATTTATTCATATTTTATGAGATTTTGTTCTGTTTCTACAGCATGCGACGAATCAAATGTCAGCGAACGCGTCATTGATCATGTGACTAAAATTGGAAAATTTGACATTGGACAAACCGATTGGGTCAAAATTATATATGATTATTTATATAATATATATTATTTATTTATTTATTCATATTTTATAAGATTTTGTTCTGTTTCTACAGCATGCGACGAATCAAATGTCAGCGAACGCGTCATTGATCATGTGACTAAAATTGGAAAATTTGACATTGGACAAACCGATTGGGTCAAAATTATATATAATTATTTATATAATATATATTATTTATTTATTTATTTATATTTTATGAGATTTTGTTCTGTTTCTACAGCATGCGACGAATCAAATGTCAGCGAACGCGTCATTGATCATGTGACTAAAATTGGAAAATTTGACATTGGACAAACCGATTGGGTCAAAATTATATATGATTATTTATATAATATATATTATTTATTTATTTATTTATATTTTATGAGATTTTGTTCTGTTTCTACAGCATGCGACGAATCAAATGTCAGCGAACGCGTCATTGATCATGTGACTAAAATTGGAAAATTTGACATTGGACAAACCGATTGGGTCAAAATTATATATAATTATTTATATAATATATATTATTTATTTATTTATTTATATTTTATGAGATTTTGTTCTGTTTCTACAGCATGCGACGAATCAAATGTCAGCGAATGCATCATTGATCATGTGACTAAAATTGGAAAATTTGACATTGGACAAACCGATTGGGTCAAAATTATATATGATTATTTATATAATATATATTATTTATTTATTTATTCATATTTTATAAGATTTTGTTCTGTTTCTACAGCATGCGACTAATCAAATGTCAGCGAACGCGTCATTGATCATGTGACTAAAATTGGAAAATTTGACATTGGACAAACCGATTGGGTCAAAATTATATATAATTATTTATATAATATATATTATTTATTTATTTATTCATATTTTATGAGATTTTGTTCTGTTTCTACAGCATGCGACGAATCAAATGTCAGCGAATGCGTCATTGATCATGTGACTAAAATTGGAAAATTTGACATTGGACAAACCGATTGGGTCAAAATTATATATGATTATTTATATAATATATATTATTTATTTATTTATTTATTCATATTTTATGAGATTTTGTTCTGTTTCTACAGCATGCGACGAATCAAATGTCAGCGAACGCGTCATTGATCATGTGACTAAAATTGAAAAATTTGACATTGGACAAACCGATTGGGTCAAAATTATATATAATTATTTATATCATATATATTATTTATTTAATTATTTATATTTTATGAGATTTTGTTCTGTTTCTACAGCATGCGACGAATCAAATGTCAGCGAACGCGTCATTGATCATGTGACTAAGATTGGAAAATTTGACATTGGACAAACCGATTGGGTCCAAATTATATATAATTATTTATATAATATATATTATTTATTTATTTATTTATATTTTATGAGATTTTGTTCTGTTTCTACAGCATGCGACGAATCAAATGTCAGCGAACGCGTCATTGATCATGTGACTAAAATTGGAAAATTTGACATTGGACAAACCGATTGGGTCAAAATTATATATAATTATTTATATAATATATATTGTGTATTTATTCATATTTTATGAGATTTTGTTCTGTTTCTACAGCATGCGACGAATCAAATGTCAGCGAATGCATCATTGATCATGTGACTAAAATTGGAAAATTTGACATTGGACAAACTGATTGGGTCAAACGTTTGACCCAACCTGCTGGGCAGTTTTATTTAACCCAACGATTGTTTAAAAATCACTAAACGTTTGGCTTAAAATAGGCTGGACATTTAAAAATCAGACATAATTACCGGAGGCAACGATAATAATCCAAAGGTGAACATTTATTAAAGAGCAATTTAATAAATGTTCATTGATTAAACATATTAATGAATGTTAATTTCCAACATGCTTTGGATTTTTCGCCAGCAATGCAGTAATTATTAAACCGTAGTTTAATAGGCACACATTTAACCCAACTTGGGTTGTTCTTAACCCACATTTTTTTTAGTGTACAAACAGAAGAGTTCATACACTAATAATATAATTTGTGATAATAAATAATCAAATATTAGCATCTCAGACCTGACTTGAGCCCATATTCTTCCTTTGTTTTTCCACCCTTGACTGTACGGTAGTCGTTAAATTGGTGAATAATAGCCCATCGCAGGCAAATCTCCTTTGTTGCTCTTCTTTATAATCCTGCAAACATGGGTGACTTATGAGTTGCACATCATCAATATCCAAACAAATCAATTGTTTCTCCTTATTCTAGTCCTCACTGGAGCCATTGAGCGGTGCCGTCTTGTTCGGAGGCGATAAAGAGGCCAGTTTCAAGTTGAATTGTGTTGTTGTAATGCAGATGTCGTCAGGAATCCATATGATCTCGCTCAACTCACCAGCGCAGTCATTAAAACCAGGTTATCATTACAGCGGTGCAACATCTGCTTCACAATGATCATTATGGTCCGTTTTGTTTTCCTCCCTCATGTTATTCCAATCCGTATGGTTTTCTTTCTGGACGAATGTCCAAGCTGCTGTTTTCCATCGAATAAAAGTGAATGGTTAACAAGCGCCACGTTAGTATGAGCCTTAAGTGTTGAAAATGCACCAGTTCACAGTCTTTCCAACGGCATAGTATCATCATTTCTGTCCGACGAATATTCATAGAAGTACTGGGATATAAGTTTATAGTTCGGATATAAACAGTGATGTCTGTGGTATCAATCAAAAAAGAGCAAATCACCTTTTGAAAGTGACCTGGTGCTTGAAATGACAATTGTGTTAATGACATTTGTTAATTATTCAATCCAGTGACTGTGGGGAAAAAAATGTATTTGTGGTTGAATCGTTCAATCGAGAGATTCGTACAAAAGTGCTGATTCATCCAGTCATGAAATAAGTGAAGTCTTTATGAGGGAGTCATTGAATCATTCTTTCAAGAGATTCATTCAAAAATGCTGATTCATCTAGTATAAGGAAACAAGGGAAGTCTTTATGAGTGTCATTGAATCATTCATTCAATAGATTTGTTCAAAAATGCACATTATGAGTGAGTCATTAATTCCAAAGATTCATTCAAAAATGCTGATTCATCTAGTAATAAAGCAAGTGAAGTCTTTATGAGTGAGTCATTGAATCATTCATTCAAGAGATTTGTTCAAAAAATGCTGATTCACCTATTAATGGAACAAGTGAAGTCTTTATGAGTGTCGTTGAATCATTCATTCAAGAGATTTGTTCAAAAATGCACATTATGAGTGAGTCATTAATTCCAAAGATTCATTCAAAAATGCTGATTCATCTAGTAATAAAGCAAGTGAAGTCTTTATGAGTGAGTCATTGAATCATTCATTCAATAGATTTGTTCAAAAATGCACATTATGAGTGAGTCATTGAATCATTCATTCAATAGATTTGTTCAAAAATGCACATTATGAGTGAGTCATTAATTCCAAAGATTCATTCAAAAATGCTGATTCATCTAGTAATAAAGCAAGTGAAGTCTTTATGAGTGAGTCATTGAATCATTCATTCAAGAGATTTGTTCAAAAAATGCTGATTCACCTATTAATGGAACAAGTGAAGTCTTTATGAGTGAGTCATTGAATCATTCATTCAAGAGATTTGTTCAAAAATGCACATTATGAGTGAGTCATTGATTCATTAATTCAAGAGATTTGTTCAAAAAAATCCTGATTCATCTATTAATGGAACAAGTGAAGTCTTTATGAGTGTCGTTGAATCATTCATTCAAGAGATTTGTTCAAAAACGCTGATTCATCCAGTAATGAAACAAGTGAAGTCTTTATGAGTGAGTCATTGAATCATTCATTCAAGAGATTTGTTCAAAAAAATGCTGATTCACCTATTAATGGAACAAGTGAAGTCTTTATGAGTGAGTCATTGAATCATTCATTCAAGAGATTTGTTCAAAAAAATGCTGATTCACCTATTAATGGAACAAGTGAAGTCTTTATGAGTGAGTCATTGAATCATTCATTCAAGAGATTTGTTCAAAAAAATGCTGATTCACCTATTAATGGAACAAGTGAAGTCTTTATGAGTGAGTCATTGAATCATTCATTCAAGAGATTTGTTCAAAAAAATGCTGATTCACCTATTAATGGAACAAGTGAAGTCTTTATGAGTGAGTCATTGAATCATTCATTCAAGAGATTTGTTCAAAAAAATGCTGATTCACCTATTAATGGAACAAGTGAAGTCTTTATGAGTGAGTCATTGAATCATTCATTCAAGAGATTTGTTCAAAAAAATGCTGATTCACCTATTAATGGAACAAGTGAAGTCTTTATGAGTGAGTCATTGAATCATTCATTCAAGAGATTTGTTCAAAAAATGCTGATTCACCTATTAATGGAACAAGTGAAGTCTTTATGAGTGAGTCATTGAATCATTCATTCAAGAGATTTGTTCAAAAATGCACATTATGAGTGAGTCATTGATTCATTAATTCAAGAGATTTGTTCAAAAAAATGCTGATTCATCCAGAAATAAACATGGGAAGTCTTTATAAGTGAATCATTGAATTATTCATTCAAACCTGTTTTCAAAGAAATAATTCATTCCGATTAATTAAACATTTTAAACAGACTGCAGCGTCAGTAAATTACGTCAGTTGTCAGTAGTTGTCTGTTAGTTGTCTATACGTCACGCTTTTTAAAAGAAATTCATACTTTTATTCAGCAAGGACGCATGAATTTGATCAAAAATGAAAGGATTTATAATGTTACAAAAGATTCGATTTAGTAAATGCTGTTCTTATATTAGTCAAAGAATCCTGAAAAATAATATGTACCACACGAAAATATGAGCTGTTTTCAACATTGATAATAATCATAAATGTTTTTTGAGCATCAAATCAGAATGATTTCTGAAGGATCATGTGACTCCGAAGACTGCTAAAAAAATTCAGCTTTGATCGCTGGATATAAATTACATTTTAACATATATTTACATAGAAAACAGCTGATTTACATTGTAATAATATGTCACAATATTACTGATCTTACTGTATTTTTATCATTAAATGCGCGGAGTAAACGACAATACAAGCCCCATTGATAATAATCATAAATGATTTCTGAAGGATCATGTGACTCTGAAGACTGCTAAAAAAATCAGCTTTGATCGCTGGATATAAATTACATTTTACAATATATCCACATAGAAAACAGCTGATTTACATTGTAATAATATGTCACAATATCACTGATTTTACTGTATTTTTTATCAAACAAATGCGCGGAGTAAACGACAATACAAGCGATACAAACCCCATTGATAATAATCATAAATGTTTCTCGAGCATCAAATCGTCATATGAGAATGATTTCTGAAGGATCATGTGACTCTGAAGACTACTAAAAAAATCAGCTTTGATCGCTGGATATAAATTACATTTTACAATATATCCACATAGAAAACAGCTGATTTACATTGTAATAATATGTCACAATATCACTGATTTTACTGTATTTTTTATCAAACAAATGCGCGGAGTAAACGACAATACAAGCGATACAAACCCCATTGATAATAATCATAAATGTTTCTCGAGCATCAAATCGTCATATGAGAATGATTTCTGAAGGATCGTGTGACTCTGAAGACTACTAAAAAAATCAGCTTTGATCGCTGGATATAAATTACATTTTACAATATATCCACATAGAAAACAGCTGATTTACATTGTAATAATATGTCACAATATTACTGATTTTACTGTATTTTTATCAAATAAATGCGCGGAGTAAACGACAATACAAACCCCATTGATAATAATCATAAATGATTTCTGAAGGATCATGTGACTCTGAAGACTGCTAAAAAAATCAGCTTTGATCGCTGGATATAAATTACATTTTACAATATATCCACATAGAAAACAGCTGATTTACATTGTAATAATATGTCACAATATCACTGATTTTACTGTATTTTTTATCAAACAAATGCGCGGAGTAAACGACAATACAAGCGATACAAACCCCATTGATAATAATCATAAATGTTTCTCGAGCATCAAATCGTCATATGAGAATGATTTCTGAAGGATCATGTGACTCTGAAGACTACTAAAAAAATCAGCTTTGATCGCTGGATATAAATTACATTTTACAATATATCCACATAGAAAACAGCTGATTTACATTGTAATAATATGTCACAATATCACTGATTTTACTGTATTTTTTATCAAACAAATGCGCGGAGTAAACGACAATACAAGCGATACAAACCCCATTGATAATAATCATAAATGTTTCTCGAGCATCAAATCGTCATATGAGAATGATTTCTGAAGGATCGTGTGACTCTGAAGACTACTAAAAAAATCAGCTTTGATCGCTGGATATAAATTACATTTTACAATATGTTCACATAGAAAACAGCTGATTTACATTGTAATAATATGTCACAATATTACTGATTTTACTGTATTTTTATCAAATAAATGCGCGGAGTAAACGACAATACAAACCCCATTGATAATAATCATAAATGATTTCTGAAGGATCATGTGACTCTGAAGACTGCTAAAAAAATCAGCTTTGATCGCTGGATATAAATTACATTTTACAATATATCCACATAGAAAACAGCTGATTTACATTGTAATAATATGTCACAATATCACTGATTTTACTGTATTTTTTATCAAACAAATGCGCGGAGTAAACGACAATACAAGCGATACAAACCCCATTGATAATAATCATAAATGTTTCTCGAGCATCAAATCGTCATATGAGAATGATTTCTGAAGGATCATGTGACTCTGAAGACTACTAAAAAAATCAGCTTTGATCGCTGGATATAAATTACATTTTACAATATATCCACATAGAAAACAGCTGATTTACATTGTAATAATATGTCAAAATATCACTGATTTTACTGTATTTTTTATCAAGCAAATGCGCGGAGTAAACGACAATACAAGCCCCATTGATAATAATCATAAATGATTTCTGAAGGATCATGTGACTCTGAAGACTGCTAAAAAAATCAGCTTTGATCGCTGGATATAAATTACATTTTACAATATATCCACATAGAAAACAGCTGATTTACACTGTAATAATATGTCACAATATTACTGATTTTACTGTATTTTTATCAAATAAATGCGCGGAGTAAACGACAATACAAGCCCCATTGATAATAATCATAAATGATTTCTGAAGGATCATGTGACTCTGAAGACTGCTAAAAAAAATCAGCTTTGATCGCTGGATATAAATTACATTTTACAATATATCCACATAGAAAACAGCTGATTTACATTGTAATAATATGTCACAATATCACTGATTTTACTGTATTTTTTATCAAACAAATGCGCGGAGTAAACGACAATACAAGCGATACAAACCCCATTGATAATAATCATAAATGTTTCTCGAGCATCAAATCGTCATATGAGAATGATTTCTGAAGGATCGTGTGACTCTGAAGACTACTAAAAAAAAATCAGCTTTGATCGCTGGATATAAATTACATTTTACAATATATCCACATAGAAAACAGCTGATTTACATTGTAATAATATGTCACAATATTACTGATTTTACTGTATTTTTATCAAATAAATGCGCGGAGTAAACGACAATACAAACCCCATTGATAATAATCATAAATGATTTCTGAAGGATCATGTGACTCTGAAGACTGCTAAAAAAATCAGCTTTGATCGCTGGATATAAATTACATTTTACAATATATCCACATAGAAAACAGCTGATTTACATTGTAATAATATGTCACAATATCACTGATTTTACTGTATTTTTTATCAAACAAATGCGC
Source organism: Opsariichthys bidens (assembly GCA_037194245.1). Taxonomy (NCBI): domain Eukaryota; kingdom Metazoa; phylum Chordata; class Actinopteri; order Cypriniformes; family Xenocyprididae; genus Opsariichthys; species Opsariichthys bidens. The sequence continues at coordinate 23,144,399 of CM074288.1, forward strand.
GGAGTAAACGACAATACAAGCGATACAAACCCCATTGATAATAATCATAAATGTTTCTCGAGCATCAAATCGTCATATGAGAATGATTTCTGAAGGATCATGTGACTCTGAAGACTACTAAAAAAATCAGCTTTGATCGCTGGATATAAATTACATTTTACAATATATCCACATAGAAAACAGCTGATTTACATTGTAATAATATGTCAAAATATCACTGATTTTACTGTATTTTTTATCAAGCAAATGCGCGGAGTAAACGACAATACAAGCCCCATTGATAATAATCATAAATGATTTCTGAAGGATCATGTGACTCTGAAGACTGCTAAAAAAATCAGCTTTGATCGCTGGATATAAATTACATTTACAATATATCCACATAGAAAACAGCTGATTTACACTGTAATAATATGTCACAATATTACTGATTTTACTGTATTTTTATCAAATAAATGCGCGGAGTAAACGACAATACAAGCCCCATTGATAATAATCATAAATGATTTCTGAAGGATCATGTGACTCTGAAGACTACTAAAAAAATCAGCTTTGATCGCTGGATATAAATTACATTTTACAATATATTCACATAGAAAACAGCTGATTTACATTGTAATAATATGTCACAATATAACTGATTTTACTGTATTTTTTATCAAGCAAATGCGCGGAGTAAACGACAATACGAGCGATACAAACCCCAGAGCTGAACGCCGTATGAAAGTGAGCCGTCTCGCATTACAGTATTAGAAAGCGCTCAGCTCACGGGTTTGGCAGAATCATCTGCTGGTCGTTTATCACCTCGGCGGGACCCTCTCCTGGCCCCGATTCACATCTAAATCACCACGGCCGACTGCACTCATCACACGCGCTAAACCCGCCAGCATATGTGAGCCCAGTCCTCCCTGACTGGCAAATTCAGCTGTGATTGAGGAGATTTGCTTTACCCCCGGTGTGTTAAGTAGTTCTCCGTGGCGATATGACACCCGACTGACCCTGAACCAACATTAGAACGACCTTGAAGAGCTTCTCGGGCTGAAGAGAGGACAGAGAAGATAAGGCATTAGATTGAAGTGTAAAGTGACAAATAAGACCCTGGACGTCAGCACAAAATGACACGAAAAGACTGCAGACTTTTCACTGATGCTTTTACTGGGATGCTTATGTGTTTCATTTAAACTAAGTAACTTGAAATGACTCAATGTTCTGAAAGAATCGATTTACCATTTACAAAATTCAAGGATTCACGGCTGCAAATTATTTTAAACCCACTCCGAAGCCCATTGCAGAATAATACCTGGGCTAAACCGGGTTTGCAGCCGAAGGCTATTATTTCGTAAGAGTTTTATCAAGCATATAATATTAAAAATAAACTCGGACAGCATTGTGTGTGTCCTTCACAGCGAAACGAGCGCAGAGTGCATTGCGACGAACTTAAAAAATCGTTCGAGATGGAAGGCCGGTTTGAGATAAAGGTTTAAGATAAGAAGTAAATGATGCATGCTCTGACCCGCCTAAGCCCGTCGCATAACAATAGGCAGTTAAAATCACTGTAAATGCAGCATGAAACGTATGATTGCCACTTCAGTTCAGTGCGTCATATCAGTCTCTGGTGTCTCCAGTGAAGTTTCAGCTCAAATTCCCCCACAGATCATGGGTGTCCCTTTAAATGCAAATGAGCTGCTGCTCTAGAAGAGGGCGGAGCTTTAACAGCTCAACAACAACAAAGCTGGAGAATCTCACGCTTACACTGTTGCCAGGTTTTCATACGGTAAAATTCGCATTTCAGGAGCAAAATATCATGTTATTTGGGGTTGCCAAACACACTGCTCAGGGTGGGATCTATGCAAACAGGGCTGATCGTCGCTAGACATGGGCGGGGCTTACGTAAGAGGAGGGCGGAGCATGGAACTGCGCGTTTGGAGAGACTGTTTAACCCCTTGTGTTCCGGGTCAATTTGACCCGTTTAGGTTTTCTAGTTTCTTTTTCTCATTTATCATCATGCAAAGTTTCAACACGCTGGTGTTTTTTGACACATACGAACACAGTGACTGTTTCGTTCGTGACGTTCGCCGGGTCAATTTGACCCGCATATTTTAACTGACCCAAAATAATAACATTTCTTAATTATATTTTGTTATTTTATTTTTTTTACTACCTTACGAAGCTAAAAAAAAATGAGGTTTTCCGCACTTATTTCAATACAGAAACATGTTTTAAGCAGCAGCATGAGTGTGAAGTTCAGATCCAGAAAGCTCTCGACTTTATGAAATGAGTTCACAAAACAGACAACTCAGGAAAAGTGCACATTTTCATTAAACAGCTGCATTTAATTGTTCAGTTACGATGAAAAAAAGTTCAAAATGCACTGTTTATTTTCACATTTAAAAAAATGGCTAAAAAACATTTTCACTAAATCACCTCTTCAGAAACATATTTTTGGGGAATATTTGACAAGCGCATAAGGGTTCAAGATTAATGTGGATTTTTACCGCTATAGGCTGGTTGTTTACACGCACATCTGTGTTCAAAGGTCCCCTTTAATGCATTTACACAAATCAATACTCTGATGCTGTGACGAGGCGGGTCAGAGCAGGCATCATTTCCTCTGGCTTTCATGCAGAATTTTGAGCAGGCACAGAGCAGGCTTAACTCGGCTGTGTAAAGATCCCTAATCAGGTGCTATTAGTGCGGCTCATGAAGCCTATGATCAGTCACTAATGAGGTTGCATTTTAGTTAGGATGCCTATGTAGACAGCAGCGTTTGAGTGTAGTAGGTGTCATGGATAGTTACCCTGAAGGTGTGGATTGGTCCTCATCCGTTGTCAGGGAAACGTCCCGTGGACGGCACACGTGCCTCATACTGACTCACGTCTGTGAGGAGATGGAACGGCGCAGATAAGAAGAAATCTGGGACCAGAGGACTGGAACAAATTCAATGACAGTCCCGCATCGTCACCATGGAAGCAGCTGAAATGACGCTCGAAGACTGATAAAATCCTTTCTGCTGGACACTGACCCTCTTTAAAGTCGCCATTTGTTGAGTTAAATTAATGTTATATACTATATAACTCCCCCTCCCTCCTCCAGCATCTCCTCTCTGATGACGTGGGCGGGGCCACCTGTCACTCACAGGAGATCCACCAATAGCAAACCACATCAATTCCACACGAAACAAAATCCCCGCCCTACATTTGTTCTTGTTTGAGAAGCCGTTTGATTCAGAAATATGTAAATAATAGGAATAAAATATGATTGTGACTTCCGTTAAATGCAAAGTTTGAATTAAGAGATATTTCATGAAATCAAATGGCTGAATAATATGATAAAGTGTAAGTCAAGTCACCTTTACTTGTATGAATTTTGGCAAAGCAGCCAATAATAACGCTAAAGCGTCATTGGATAATGGATTAACTAACACGAACTACCAATAAACAATGTATTTTTTTAATAATTATCATTATTAATGATAAAAATATAATTGTTCATCGTTTGCTGTTTGTTAGTTTGTAGTGCTAAATGTTAACAGATACCACTTATGATTTTAAATATGCATTATTAAATGTTAAAACGAACTATAAATACTGTAGAAATATAGTTCTTCACTGCAATTTTAACAAATGAAACCTGATATTTCAACCCAAGTTGGGTTGAAATGAAACAAACCTTTGCGAATGGGTTGTTTTAACCCAGCAGCTGGGTTAAGTGTTTGAGTTATTTAACTCAACTATTGTATAAAAATCACCCAAATATGCTGGAAATGAACATTCATGTGACGAGCAGGGCGGGCGCGAGCCGTGAGGGAACGGCGCGAGGCCGGTGACGCGAGAGATGATGAGCGTCAGCTGCGCGCTACACCGGTCTCGTGTCTCTCACGGAGGAGCGACGACAGTGAAGGACGAGAGAGGACCAGGCCTGGACTTTATGTTGTGTTTTATTTTGTTTGTGTGGGCGGCAGTCGCCGTGAGGAACTGCCGCCCTTTTACTTTCGTTTTATTGTTTGTTTTTTTAGAAAAATGAATGTTTGAGAATGAAAATTCAAAATTAAATTGTTGAAATGATGACATACTAAATCGAAATTGTGACTAAAAAGTCCAAATTATTACTTAAAAAGTAGAAATGATGACATACTAAAACAAAACTGAGACTAAAAAGTCCAAATTATTACGTAAAAAGTAGAAATTATGACATACTAAATCAAAACTGAGACTAAAAAGTCCAAATTATTACATAAAAAGTAGAAATGATGACATACTAAATCAAAACTGAGACTAAAAAGTCCAAATTATTACTTAAAAAGTAGAAATTATGACATGCTAAATCAAAACTGAGAGGAAAAAGTCCAAATTATTACTTAAAAAGTAGAAATTATGACATGCTAAATCAAAACTGAGACTAAAAAGTCCAAATTATTACTTAAAAAGTAGAAATTATGGCACACTAAATCAAAACTGAGACTAAAAAGTCCAAATTATTACTTAAAAAGTAGAAATGATGACGTACTAAATCAAAACTGAGACTAAAAAGTCCAAATTATTACTTAAAAAGTAGAAATTATGACATGCTAAATCAAAACTGAGACTAAAAAGTCCAAATTATTACTTAAAAAGTAGAAATTATGGCACACTAAATCAAAACTGAGACTAAAAAGTCCAAATTATTACTTAAAAAGTAGAAATTATGACATGCTAAATCAAAACTGAGACTAAAAAGTCCAAATTATTACTTAAAAAGTAGAAATTATGGCACACTAAATCAAAACTGAGACTAAAAAGTCCAAATTATTACTTAAAAAGTAGAAATGATGACGTACTAAATCAAAACTGAGACTAAAAAGTCCAAATTATTACTTAAAAAGTAGAAATTATGACATGCTAAATCAAAACTGAGACTAAAAAGTCCAAATTATTACTTAAAAAGTAGAAATTATGGCACGCTAAATCAAAACTGAGACTAAAAAGTCCAAATTATTACTTAAAAAGTAGAAATTATGACATGCTAAATCAAAACTGAGACGAAAAAAGTCCAAATTATTACTTAAAAAGTAGAAATTATGACATGCTAAATCAAAACTGAGACTAAAAAGTCCAAATTATTACTTAAAAAGTAGAAATTATGGCACACTAAATCAAAACTGAGACTAAAAAGTCCAAATTATTACTTAAAAAGTAGAAATTATGGCACGCTAAATCAAAACTGAGACTAAAAAGTCCAAATTATTACTTAAAAAGTAGAAATTATGGCACACTAAATCAAAACCGAGACTAAAAAGTCCAAATTATTACTTAAAAAGTAGAAATTATGGCATACTAAATCAAAACTGAGACTAAAAAGTCCAAATTATTACTTAAAAAGTAGAAATGATGACATACTAAATCAAAACCGAGACTAAAAAGTCCAAATTATTACTTAAAAAGTAGAAATTATGACATGCTAAATCAAAACTGAGACTAAAAAGTCCAAATTATTACTTAAAAAGTAGAAATGATGACATACTAAATCAAAACTGAGACTAAAAAGTCCAAATTATTACTTAAAAAGTAGAAATGATGACATACTAAATCAAAACCGAGACTAAAAAGTCCAAATTATTACTTAAAAAGTAGAAATTATGACACACTAAATCAAAACCGAGACTAAAAAGTCCAAATTATTACTTAAAAAGTAGAAATTATGACATGCTAAATCAAAACTGAGACTAAAAAGTCCAAATTATTACTTAAAAAGTAGAAATTATGACACACTAAATCAAAACCGAGACTAAAAAGTCCAAATTATTACTTAAAAAGTAGAAATTATGACACACTAAATCAAAACTGAGACTTAAAAAGTAGAAATCAAAATGCTCACGATGCACAACCTCTTTTATGATGAATATTTGCACTGATTGAATTGGCCTTTGCTTTGTCATGTATTTCGTCAGCTGAGGTTATTCTCACACTTCGCTCTCCGGGGCGGAAATTCTCGTGAATTCACTTTTATGCCATGAAGGGTCATCCGAGTGAATCGAAACAGCCGTGCCATTGTCGTGTCCGACCGCCTGCATTATATTCCCGGGAACAAAGACCTCCTGGAGCGCCGTACCGTGTTTTTGTACAGTAAATGAATTGATTGGACATTCCCACATCTCCGGCTCCGCCACAAACAAAAGCGGGTCCTGTTGGAGCCGGTCTCCCTGAAGTAGTGCACGGCAGAACCTCCTGCTCAGCATTCATGTGAACCGACGCAGCATTAAGCATGACGCTGAGAAGCTCAACAGGGCAATTAGAGCAGATGGGGAAGGAGATTGTGTTCGAACAGTGGACTGTAAATTCACTAAAAGCTCCTGGAATTTCTACCTCCAGTCCATACTGAGACAAATACTCGATTTTACTCTCTCTCTCACACACACACACACACACACACAGTCCAGTAAATCCAATAGCTGCATCTGGTTATTTAACTTTGCATGGTTCTGTACAGTTTGTGGCGTTTTATTATTTGTATTTGACTGCTCGCGGTTGAGAACTGCTAGGTGTTTTTCATCAATTCAGTCGTGTTATGCAACCATCATTTTACCATAATAATTCATGTTAGTCCATCAAATATTCAGTAATGTAAACAGTGAGGATCAGAAGGCTGATGAAGTGAAAGCAAACAGCCCTTAATCAGTCGCTGCAGTCTCAAAGCCACAATTAGACTAATTACAGGGCAGCAAGCCGCATAATATTAAGTCTATTTTTAGGCGATAATCGAATTATTCATTAGCCGCCCCTAAAGTGCACAGGAGTTCGATTGAGTTAATGCAGGGATGCTCCGGAAAATAACCACAGCAGATCTGAGCAATCACAACATGACAAGCTTTCGTGTCATTTGTGGTGTATTTTTCTCACAATCGTGATCTGGTAAGTCATAATTCCGATATGAGAAGTCAATATTGTGACATACGGTACAAAATCAAAAGGGTGACTTTTGAAATTACAAAATTGAGAGTGAAAATTCCAAATTAAATTGTGGAAATTATGACGTGCTAAATCGAAATTGAGACGAAAAAATTCAAATTATTACTTACAAAGTAGAAATGATGACGTACTAAATCAAAACTGAGACTAAAAAGTCCAAATTATTAGTTAAAAAGCAGAAATTATGGCATGCTAAATCAAAACTGAGACTAAAAAGTCCAAATTATTACTTAAAAAGTAGAAATTATGACGTACTAAATCAAAACTGAGACTAAAAAGTCCAAATTATTACTTAAAAAGTAGAAATGATGACATGCTAAATCAAAAACTGAGACTAAAAAGTCCAAATTATTACTTAAAAAGTAGAAATTATGACATGCTAAATCAAAACTGAGACTAAAAAGTCCAAATTATTACTTAAAAAGTAGAAATTATGACGTACTAAATCAAAACTGAGACTAAAAAGTCCAAATTATTACTTAAAAAGTAGAAATTATGACGTACTAAATCAAAACTGAGACTAAAAAGTCCAAATTATTACTTAAAAAGTAGAAATGATGGCATACTAAATCAAAACTGAGATAAAAGTCGAAATGATGACACAAATTTGATATTAACACACTAAAATGAAATTGCCATAAAAAGTTGAAATTACATACTAAATCAAAATTGAGATTTAAGTCTAAATGATGACAAAAAGATGAAATTAAGACATAAAAAGTTGAAATTATGACATATTAAATAAAAATGATGAGATTAGAAGGTCAATTATTACTTAAAAGTCAAAATTATTACTTACAATTTTAAAATTATGAGATTAAAAAGTCAAAATTATTAAAAAGTTGATATGACATGCTAAATCTAAATTGAGATTTTAGTCGAAATGATGACAAAAAATGAAATGATGACAAAAAGTTGAAATTATGACATACTAAATCGAAATTATGAGATAAAAAAGTCAAAATTATTAAAAAGTTGATATAACATACTAAATCAAAATTGAGATTTAAGTCGAAATGATGACAAACAGATGAAATTAAGACATACTAAAATCAAATCATGACATAAAAAGTCGAAATTATTACTTAAAAAATTGACATTCTAAATAGAAATTGAGATTAAAGTTGAAATGAAGACAAGAAATTGAAATAATGACCAAAATTATGATATTAAAAAGTCGAAATTACGTCATAATTATAATTAGGATTTACCAAACGGGCTTCCGTAGGCACCGGTTGGGCCGGTCCCGGTCGCTCGCTCGCCCGCTTTCACGAGCCAGAGGTTTCAGAGGGATCTGCTCCGTCCTGCTGCACTCCGACGACACTTGTAACGACCTCTTAAATTCTCTCCGTCGCTCCATCTGTCCGTCGAACCCGTCGCAATGTGATTTCATACAAATCTGCTGCTCCAGCGAGAGGTCAGCTTCGGGTCCTGAGAAATAAATTGCTTTTGAAGCTGCGCTTGCAGATGGTGGCCATCTTGCTCCGCGTCACAGGGGCCGGTTTTCTGGCCCGGGTTCCGTCCGGCTCCGACCCGGCGGCGCTCCGTGCGACGCTCTCGCTGGCCCGTGTCGCCCCGCAGATCTGCGCTGAAACAGTTATCACTGATGACACCCGACGTAATTGCTAATTACACGCCTCGGCAAACACATTTTCTCGCTCTCCTGCCTCTTCTCTCCTGTTTTCCGAGGCGGAATCTTGAGAGTTATTTATTTTTCCACTTTATTCCCGGCGCTTGGATTGTGAGACTCGTGTCGTTTGGAAAAAAAAAAAAGGGGTGCGCTTCTCTGAATGTGTGAACAAGTGCATTAAATTTCCAATGTGATAAATGTGGGAATGCACTTCTCCTCATGGAAAAATGAATTGCAGCTGATCGTGATCGTCGTTTTGGCGTTTCGAAACAAATGTATCACTTTAGATTCAGGAGTTTGTATCTCGTTAAACAGCCGTCACATAAACACGCTTTATTTAGCCAGAAAATCAATGCGCATCAAAAGCGGATAAAAGAAATAGTTGTGAGATTTGTATGTGTTTGTATAAAAAATTCATTTGAATTGGTTTGTTCGTGTTCTGTAACTGTTGTTCATTGATGAACATTTACAAGTATTACCGACTTATTAATATGGCTTTCATTTGATCATTTACCCTGTGAAATCTCTTTCCAGTTAATAGATCCTTGATCGAAAATCAGTGTGAATGTCCACCGCACAAAGAGTAAGACAAACCTGAACCCGCTTTATTTGTACTAATTGGACTTTTTATTAATCGTCATATCAGAATGATTTCTGAAGGGTCATGTGACACTGAAGACTGCCAAAACAATTCGGCTTTGATCGCTGGATATAAATGACACTGTACAGTAGATTCACATAGAAAACTTTTTTTTTCGATTGGAATAATTTTTCACAATTTTTACTGTATTTTTGATCAAATAAATGCAGACTTGGTGAGCGGAAGAGCCTTTCAAAAACATTGGAAAAATCTGACGGACCCGGTACTTTTGAATGGCGTCAAGTTTGGAGTGGTTGCTAGCGAGTTTCTAAGGTATCCAGAGTGGTTGCTAGGGATTTGCTCAGTTGTTCAGAGTGGTTGCTAGGGAGTTGCTAGGGTTTTAAGATTGGTTACTAGGTAGTTGCTAAAGTGTTTGGATTGGTTGCTGCTTGGAATTTGCTCAGTTGTTCAGAGTGGTTGCAAAGGAGTTGCTAAGGTGTTAGGAATGGTTGTTAGGGAGTTACTATGGTGTCGAGAGTGGTTGCTTGGGTTGGGTGTTGCTAAACTGCTTGGAGTGATTGCTATGGAGTTGCTATGGTGTTCGGGATGATTGCTAGGGATTTGCACAGTTGTTCAGAGTGGTTGCAAAGGAGTTGCTAAGGTTTTAAGATTGGTTACTAGGGAGTTGCTAAGTTGTTTGGAGTGCTTACTAAGGAGTTGTTAAGCTGTTCGGGATGATTGATAGGGTTTTGCTCAGTAGTTTAAAGTGGTTGCTAGGTAGTTGCTAAGGTGTTAGGAGTGATCGCTATGGAATTTCTAAGGTGTCCAGAGTGGTTGCTAGGGAATTGCTAAGCTGCTCGGAGTGATTGCTATGGAGTTGTTAAGGTGTTTGGAGTGATTGCTGCTAGGGATTTGCTCAGTAGTTAAAACTGGTTGCTAGGTAGTTGCTAAGATGTTTACAGTGGTTGCTTGGGAGTTGCTAAGGTGTTCGAGTGGTTGCTTCTTGGAATTTGCTCAGTTGTTCAGCGTGGTTGCAAAGGAGTTGCTATGGTGTTAGGAGTGGTTGTTAGGGAGTTGCTATGGTGTCCAATGTGGTTGCAAAGAAGTTGTTAAGGTGTTATGAGTGGTTACTATGGTGTCCCGAGTGGTTGCTTGGGTGTTGCTAAGGTGTTCGAGTGGTTGCTGCTTGGAATTTGCTCAGTTGTTCAGAGTGGTTGCAAAGGAGTTGCTAAGGTGTCAGGAATGGTTGTTAGGGAGTTACTATGGTGTCCACAGTGGTTGCTTGGGTGTTGCTAAGTTGTTTGGAGTGCTTACTAAGGAGTTGCTAAGGTGTTTGGAGTGGCTGCTGCTAGGGATTTGCTCAGTAGTTCAAAGTGGTTGCTAGGTAGTTGCTAAGGTGTTAGGAGTGATCGCTATGGAGTTTCTAAGGTGTCCAGAGTGGTTGCTAGGGAATTGCTAAGCTGCTCGGAGTGATTGCTATGGAGTTGCCAAGATGTTTGGAGTGGTTGCTATGGAGTTGCTAAGGTGTTTGGAGTGGTTGCTGCTAGGGATTTGCTCAGTAGTTAAAACTGGTTGCTAGGTAATTGCTGAGATGTTTGGAGTGATTGCTAGGGAGTTGCTAAGATGTTTACAGTGGTTGCTTGGGCGTTGCTAAGGTGTTCGAGTGGTTGCTTCTTGGAATTTGCTCAGTTGTTCAGCATGGTTGCAAAGGAGTTGCTATGGTGTTAGGAGTGGTCGTTAGGGAGTTGCTATGGTGTCCAATGTGGTTACAAAGAAGTTGTTAAGGTGTTATGAGTGGTTACGATGGTGTCCAGAGTGGTTGCTAGGGTGTTCCTAAGGTGTTTGGAGTGTTTGCTGTAAGGGATTTACTCAGTTGTTCAGAGTAGTTGCAAAGGAGTTGCTAAGGTGTTAGGGAGTTGCTATGGTGTCCAATGTGGTTACAAAGGAGTTGTTAAGGTGTTATGAGTGGTCGTTAGGGAGTTGCTATGGTGTCCAATGTGGTTGCAAAGAAGTTGTTAAGGTGTTATGAGTGGTTACTATGGTGTCCAGAGTGGTTGCTAGGGTGTTGCTAAGGTGTTTGGAGTGTTTGCTGTAAGGAATTTACTCAGTTGTTCAGAGTAGTTGCAAAGGAGTTGCTAAGGTGTTAGTAGTGGTTGTTAGGGAGTTGCTATGGTGTCCAATGTGGTTACAAAGAAGTTGTTAAGGTGTCATGAGTGGTTACTATGGTGTCCAGAGTGGTTGCTAGGGTGTTCCTAAGGTGTTTGGAGTGTTTGCTGTAAGGGATTTACTCAGTTGTTCAGAGTAGTTGCAAAGGAGTTGCTAAGGTGTTAGGGAGTTGCTATGGTGTCCAATGTGGTTACAAAGGAGTTGCTAAGGTGTTAGGAGTGGTTACTATAGTGTCCAGAGTGGTTGCTGGGGAGTTGCTAAGGTGTTTGGTGTGGTTGCTAGGGAATTGCTAAGGTGTTTGGAGTGGTTGCTAGGGAGTTTCTAAGTTGTTCAGAGTGTTAGTGATTTGCTCAGTTCATTTATAATTATTACCAACCGTAATCTTTTAAATCGTTTATAGATGATATATGTATATATATATATGGAATATAGATTACATATTACAGTAGAAGTTTTATCAGTGGTTGATTGTTTTTTGGAGTCTCTTTATTAAATGTAGTTGAACTGCAACTACAACAAAAAAGGCATCAATTCACAACAAAAAATCCTGTATTTTTGCAGTGTAGTGTAGTAGTACTCTAAATACAAGATTTCTAAAACAAGAAGTAAGTCACAGAAGATATTAAAATCTGTTTTTAGAGGATGTTTCCTTGTTTCAAGCATAAACCTCACTAAATTTGGTCATAAAAACCATCGTCGCTGTTGCCCGTCACAAAACGCTGGAGAAAAAGCAGAAGTCGAATGCAACTATAATCTTATAAGCACTTAAATAAAACAGACAACAGCAACCTGCTCTTCCAGATGAAGCGACAGTGTGTTCAGTGAGCGGAAACGCAGAAAAAAACCCTCTCCAAGTGTAAAGCGAAACCAAACATTTGTGCCTTTCGGACACCCTACACTGTGCAGCTCCAACCGCTTCCCTTCCAGCCTCAAGATTAATTGCCATATTCACAGTTTTTTCTCCGAGATGTGGTCTGTCCGTCGGCACGTCGTTATGTTCTCATCCATCAGTGTCGGCAAACATCGGAAGGTATTCAGTCGCCGCACGTGAACCGAATACGCTCAATCCGATCTGGACGATCTGCCACGCCGAGGCCTTCCCGAAATGCATCTCCCTTTATTCCCACCTGAACAGCATCGCCACAGCTCGGTTTTCCTGGGAAAATAAGGCGGACTTCTGCTTAAGCAAATGATGAAGCACGACGCGTCGATTCTTCTCCATCCAGCACCGCAAACCCAGGGCACAAAGAGGTCTGATGTTTGATAACCCGACGAAAGAGTAAAACGAATGCGTCCGTGTCAGAGGGATAACGTATGGCTCCCTGCAGCTGTGTAAATAGGATAATGGCTACTGTCATCTTTTGTAAAGCTGCACCTCTAAGATTTGTGACCGGGATTGCAGACTTTGCAATAATGAGCCGCGGTTAAATAATTCAAATCGAGTTTTTCGTGTAAGCCGGTGACTTATTGCACGTCCTCGCGGGTTCATGCGTTTCTGTTCGGCCCACAGTTTAACGGCACGCATGTGTCGGACAGGTTCCATACATCACTGTATTCTCACTGCATATACATTATTGAGCCCTGCATAATGATGGGACTCAGATCTAATCCCTCATGTGCAAACATCAACGTCAAGCTGTTCTAATGATGAGAGAAATGTGCATATTTGAATCGTGTTTAATCCAACCTTCCTGCTTTCGTTGCTAATGCACATTGAAGTTGTGTGTTCAGGCACCGGCGCGTCAGAGCGCGTGTCGCGACGGTCTTAATTTGACTAAAGCGCTGAATGACTCGACAAAGTGTCACTTGGCAACAATCGCGTGTAAAAAAAAAAAAAGAGAGAGTTTTGAGACGTGCGATTGCTTCATACCGCTGAAGAATATTTTTAATTTCACTGCAGATGTGACATGAACTCACCTGAGGTTTAAATAAATCATATGGATCAGCAAAGAAAACTGGGGAAGTGGGTCAAATCTGACTCTTGGCTTGACAAACGCACCGTCTTTAAAACGTCTTGGCATTTCAAGGTCATTCAAGTCTGGTGCGGTTTAAATTCCAGAGGGGTTTGAAGAGAGATGAGATGTTTCAAGGTTAAACGTGTCTTGTGTTCTCGCGCTATAAAGCCCTTCGTGTAACGTTCTGAACGCTTGTAATGGCATCGGCCGCATGTTCTTTAGGATGCTATGGAGTTTCTAAGGTGTTGGGAGTCGTTGCTAGGGAGTTCCTATGGTGTAAGGACTGTTTGTTAGGGAGTTGCTAAGATGTCCAGAGTGGTTGTTAGGGAGTTTCTAAGGTGTGAGGAGTGATTGTTAGGGAGATTCTAAGGTTTTCAAAGTGGTTGCTGCTAGGGATTTGCTCAGATGTTTAGAGTGGTTGCTAGGGAGTTTCTAAGGTATCCAGAGTGGTTGCTAGGGATTTGCTCAGTTGTTCAGAGTGGTTGCTAGGGAGTTGCTGGGGTTTTAAGATTGGTTACTAGGTAGTTGCTAAGGTGTTTGGATTGGTTGCTGCTTGGAATTTGCTCAGTTGTTCAGAGTGGTTGCAAAGGAGTTGCTAAGGTGTTAGGAATGGTTGTTAGGGAGTTACTATGGTGTCGAGAGTGGTTGTTAGGGAGTTTCTAAGGTGTTCAAAGTGATTGCTGCTTGGGAGTTGCTAAGGTGTTAGGAGTGGTTGCTAGGGAGCTGCTAAGCTCTTTGGAGTGATTGCTAAGGAGTTGTTAAGGTATTAGGAGTGGTTGCTAGGGAGTTGCTAAGGTGTTAGGAGTGTTTGCTAGGCAGCTGCTAAGCTCTTTGGAGCGATTGCTAAGGAGCTGCTAAGGTATTAGGAGTAGTTGCTGGGGAGTTGCTAAGCTGTTCAGAGTGTTTGTTAGGGAGTTTCTAAGGTGTCCGGAGTAGTTATTAGGGAGTTGCTAAGTTGTTCGGAGTAATTGCTAGGGAGTTGCTAAGGTATTTGTAGTGGTTGCTCTAGGGAATTGCTCAGTAGTTCAAAGTGGTTGCTAGGTAGTTTCTAAAGTGTTAGGAGTGGATGCTAGGGTGTTGCTAAGATGTTTGGAGTTGTTGCTAGGGAGTTGCCAAGGTGTTTGGAGTGGTTTCTAGGAAGTTGCTAAGGTGTTTGGAGTGGTTAATGCTAGGGATTTGCTCAGTAGTTCAAAGTGGTTGCTAGGTAGTTGCTAAGATTATTGGAGTGGTTACTAGGGAGTTTCTAAGGAGTTCAGAGTGGTTGCTAGGGAGTTGCTAAGATTATTGGAGTGGTTACTAGGGAGTTTCTAAGGAGTTCAGAGTGGTTGCTAGGGGGTTGCTAAGATTATTGGAGTGGTTACTAGGGAGTTTCTAAGGAGTTCAGAGTGGTTGCTAGGGAGTTGCTAAGATTATTGGAGTGGTTACTAGGGAGTTTCTAAGGAGTTCAGAGTGGTTGCTAGGGAGTTGCTAAGATTATTGGAGTGGTTACTAGGGAGTTTCTAAGGAGTTCAGAGTGGTTGCTAGGGGGTTGCTAAGATTATTGGAGTGGTTACTAGGGAGTTTCTAAGGAGTTCAGAGTGGTTGCTAGGGAGTTGCTAAGATTATTGGAGTGGTTACTAGGGAGTTTCTAAGGAGTTCAGAGTGGTTGCTAGGGAGTTGCTAAGATTATTGGAGTGGTTACTAGGGAGTTTCTAAGGAGTTCAGAGTGGTTGCTAGGGGGTTGCTAAGATTATTGGAGTGGTTACTAGGGAGTTTCTAAGGAGTTCAGAGTGGTTGCTAGGGAGTTGCTAAGATTATTGGAGTGGTTACTAGGGAGTTTCTAAGGAGCTCAGAGTGTTGCTAGGGAGTTGCTGAGCTGTTTGAAGTGATTGTACTTCCATTCCATGGATGATTTCCATTCATCAACGAATTGTGAGAAATAAAATAACGGTTTCCTCAAAAATAAATCTGTTTTCAACATTGATAATAATCATAAATGTTTCTTGTGCATCAAATCGTCATATGAGCATGATTTCTGAAGGATCACGTGACTCTGAAGACTGCTTAAAAAAATTCAGCTTTGATCGCTGGATATACATTAGAAAACAGCCCTTTTGATTAATATTTCACAATTTTACTGTATTTTTGATCAAATAAATGCAGCCTTGCTCAGCAAAAGAGACTTTCAAAAACGTGAAAAAATCTCACCAAGCTCAACTTTTTCCAACAGTGGTGTAGATGAATAGTTTTCCAACAGAAACATAACAGTACGTTGGCAAGTGAGCGTAATGATTTTCAGCATCTCATCCATTTCTCTGACAGGAATCCTCTAAATGATTCGCTCGCGTTGTTCAGCACGTGTGATACTGAACAGAACTCCATGTGATGGTTTTATCAAGCGATCATAGATCAACAATGCGAGACTGTAATCTTCACACAAAGGCACACCCATTCATTCCTATAAAACGCTTTTTTTTTGAAAAAAAAAAAAACTGTCATGGGAAAGACGAAGAGAGTCACTTTCTCTTGCCTTTGCCTTCAAATGAAAATACATGTTGTTCCGGGACCCGTCTTCATAGGCCGCGTGACGGTGGTCCAGGAGGCGCGTCGCGGGTCACGGCACACCCAGAAGTGCAAAACATCTGCCAGACGCATCCGTGCAAAATCCCCCGAAGGCCCAACCGTCCATCGGCACACAGAAATCCACGGGAAATGACCTCGCGTTCACCCTCTCGCTGCCACCGTGACGAGTTCGTCTGCCTCCGACCTCTGACCCCGAGAGAGACCCACCCGTGACGCCCCGCAGACCGAAGCCAACCGTAAAGATAATAGCGAACACACCCAGCGTAAACACATCCAGACTTCCCGTAAACATTGAGACGTTCTCTCTCCTCCAGATGTGTCGAAAAGTTACAGCTGTAATGTAATCTGCAAAAACAAACCCCGTTAGTGTCATTAAACACACATATTAGGTCTTTCCAACGCCAAAACAATCAATAGACAGAGCCCAAACGAGATCGGGCTGCGGTGCAGATGTCACCTTCATATCCGTCTGCGACGGGAACGCCGACCTTTGCGAGATCTGCATCTTGAAGTCATTTTCCAGCAGATTAATCAACGGTGAAGCTTGAGGGAGCGTCGCGTTCATGACGGCTGATATATCGGGGTTTGTTTGCAGATGCACGCTACCTTTCTCACGTCTCTTTGCGCTTAATTAACCAGTGGCATTTTCGCTTTCATTACGATTCTAATCATCTGTCGCTTCGGCGTGGGAGATATTAAGATATTAATATCTTGAATATTGAGACAATTAGAAAAGTCATCGTTGGAAGCAACTGTTCAGTTAAACTTCACAATCTCAGTGTCTGAATATTCATAAAGCGGCTGATGAAGTAAACGGCACGCTCGGAGCATATTTTAGTGCGTCTATTTACGCGTTAAATCACGACTTTAGGTTCTAGTTTGTATGAATGGACAAGGTTTGGGGTTGGTTTTTTGATCAAGGCTGATCAAAAATACTGTTAAAAAAATGTGAAATATTTTTACGATGTAAAATAACTGCTTTCTATGTGAATATGTCGTAAAATGTAATTCATATCCCGCGATCAAAGCTGATTTTCAGCATCACGATCGTGTCACATGATCCTTCAGAAATCCTTCAAAACGTTTTTGATTTTTGAAAGCAGTTCATGTGTTTGTGGAAACTGTTATTTTTCATCTTTTGCAACATTGCGTCTTCTTTAATGCCAAGGTTGTTTTTTTTCTCCATTTTGTTGGAGTTTTGGTTCAGTTTCTTGATTCTCAGCAGTGTTTTTTGATCTGCCTGCATTGGCGTTAATTATACAGAAATGAACTAGACTAATAACTACTGATCTTTGCAACGGAATGAATCAATAATATATAGATTAAGCTGGACGATACACGATACATATCACGATATGTATCGATACATATCGTTTCAAAGCAGCTTGACAGAGAACGGATGTCAACGTTACAATTTAAAGAATGCAGTAAAGCAAACAACATAATGTACTTAATCAATTCACAATCAGAGTTGGCCGTTTAACCGAAGTTGGAAGCAAAGAGCTCTCGGAAAATAAATGTCATGAACAATAATTAGGATGTAGAATTGGGTCATGTGCATGTTGATCCAGATGATCGCGTCCTCGCAGGAACTGCCGCCGTCAATGATATCCCAATTATTAATGTAAAGCTACTTTGAAACCATTTTCATTGTAAAAAGCGCTTTATAAGTAAAGGTGACCCGACTCGACTAATGCACCCTTGCGGAATAAAAGTACACGACCCCTCAAAACCGCATTTGTTGGAGTTTTGGTTCAGTTTCTTGATTCTCAGCAGTGTTTTTTGATCTGCCTGCATTGGCGTTAATTATACAGAAATGAACTAGACTAATAACTACTGATCTTTGCAACAGAGTGAATCAATAATATATAGAATAACTGGACAAAGACACCATTTTCATTGGGAGCTGCTGTGCAGCCAAAAATGATTCGCCAATTATTAATGTAAAGCTGCTTTGAAACCATTTCCATTGTAAAAAGCGCTTTATAAGTAAAGGTGGGGGACCCCTCCTGAGTGAAGGTCCCCTCAAAACCGCATCTGAAAAATCTTCACGAGCTCGCGGCTGTTTGATGGCACGTCCGGTTGATTTACACTGATTATCGCAGTAAATATGCCGCGCGCAGATCAGCCGAGCGAAGCCGTAATGTATGTGTGTATGTGGAGACGCTGGCAGACTCATGCATCATGACGGCTGATTTGGGTGTAATGACGGCGGAGCAGAGATGAGTCTGACAGAGATGGAGACACAGAGACCTTATTTACACCAACCGCACAAATCATTAAATGTCCACCGCTTCGTCTCTCAGCTATTGTATGAATCATTCGTTTAACTCCGCTGGAATACCGAACCCTGATCAGGGAGTTCAGCGACCGTTGCCGAAGACGACGCGATGATTCATGTGTGTGTCGTTGCCATCGCCTCGGTTTTATTTCTGTCGCTACCAGTGCCGGGCAAATTGGATTAATTTCTGTTTGGAACTAATTATGAACATTACAGATGGCCTGTAATCGTTTTTCCAGAATATGCTGTGTGCGTTTGCCAGCGAACAGTTTAATGTGTTATTGTTTTCTTTGGGCTGCAGCAGAACTCAAGCAGCGTAACGTTTGAAGAGCTTCTGCCATGAGAGCGAGAGAGACTGTCTCGAATTCTTTTTGCTTCTGTTTTTTTTTTTATTTAATTAAATATGTTAATTGTGTGCTGATAATATTTTTAATGTAAAAAAAGTCAAGTTTATGCGATTTATTTCTTGAAGCCCTCTTTTCTAGATTAGCACTCTAGATTGGTTAGTTTCTTTAACCCACTCGTTTTTACTATAAAAAGTACTTCATACATGAATTATTGTTTATGGATAAACTTAAATCAACACTTTGCAATAAGGTTCATTAAAAAGATACTCCACACAACCACTGGTTTGTATGATAATTCCTTTATTACAAAAACTACCCAAACGCTGGGTTGTTACGACTGACCCAGGATCTGAGTAACACAAAAACTACCCAAACACTGGGTTGTTACGACTGACCCAGGATCTGAGTAACACAAAAACTACCCAAACACTGGGTTGTTACGCCTGACCCAGGATCTGTGTGACACAAAAACTACCCAAACACTGGGTTGTTACGCCTGACCCAGGATCTGTGTGACACAAAAACTACCCAAACACTGGGTTGTTACGACTGACCCAGGATCTGTGTGACACAAAAAACTACCCAAACACTGGGTTGTTACGCCTGACCCAGGATCTGTGTAACACAAAAACTACCCAAACACTGGGTTGTTACGCCTGACCCAGGATCTGTGTGACACAAAAACTACCCAAACACTGGGTTGTTACGTCTGACCCAGGATCTGAGTAACACAAAAACTACCCAAACACTGGGTTGTTACGCCTGACCCAGGATCTGTGTGACACAAAAACTACCCAAACACTGGGTTGTTACGACTGACCCAGGATCTGAGTAACACAAAAACTACCCAAACACTGGGTTGTTACGACTGACCCAGGATCTGTGTGACACAAAAACTACCCAAACACTGGGTTGTTACGACTGACCCAGGATCTGTGTGACACAAAAACTACCCAAACACTGGGTTGTTACGTCTGACCCAGGATCTGTGTAACACAAAAACCACCCAAACACTGGGTTGTTACGTCTGACCCAGGATCTGTGTGACACAAAAACTACCCAAACACTGGGTTGTTACGTCTGACCCAGGATCTGTGTGACACAAAAACTACCCAAACACTGGGTTGTTACGCCTGACCCAGGATCTGTGTGACACAAAAACTACCCAAACACTGGGTTGTTACGACTGACCCAGGATCTGAGTAACACAAAAACTACCCAAACACTGGGTTGTTACGCCTGACCCAGGATCTGTGTGACACAAAAACTACCCAAACACTGGGTTGTTACGACTGACCCAGGATCTGAGTAACACAAAAACTACCCAAACACTGGGTTGTTACGCCTGACCCAGGATCTGTGTGACACAAAAACTACCCAAACACTGGGTTGTTACGACTGACCCAGGATCTGAGTAACACAAAAACTACCCAAACACTGGGTTGTTACGCCTGACCCAGGATCTGTGTGACACAAAAACTACCCAAACACTGGGTTGTTACGACTGACCCAGGATCTGAGTAACACAAAAACTACCCAAACACTGGGTTGTTACGACTGACCCAGGATCTGTGTAACACAAAAACTACCCAAACACTGGGTTGTTACATCTGACCCAGGATCTGTGTGACACAAAAACTACCCAAACACTGGGTTGTTACATCTGACCCAGGATCTGTGTTACACAAAAACTTCCCAAACACTGGGTTGTTACGACTGACCCAGGATCTGTGTAACACAAAAACTACCCAAACACTGGGTTGTTACATCTGACCCAGGATCTGTGTGACACAAAAACTACCCAAACACTGGGTTGTTACATCTGACCCAGGATCTGTGTGACACAAAAACTACCCAAACACTGGGTTGTTACGTCTGACCCAGGATCTGTGTGACACAAAAACTACCCAAACACTGGGTCGTTACGCCTGACCCAGGATCTGTGTGACACAAAAACTACCCAAACACTGGGTTGTTACGCCTGACCCAGGATCTGTGTGACACAAAAACTACCCAAACACTGGGTTGTTACGCCTGACCCAGGATCTGTGTGACACAAAAACTACCCAAACACTGGGTTGTTACGCCTGACCCAGGATCTGTGTGACACAAAAACTACCCAAACACTGGGTTGTTACGCCTGACCCAGGATCTGAGTAACACAAAAACTACCCAAACACTGGGTTGTTACGACTGACCCAGGATCTGTTTTACACAAAAACTACCCAAACACTGGGTTGTTACGCCTGACCCAGGATCTGAGTAACACAAAAACTACCCAAACACTGGATTGTTACGACTGACCCAGGATCTGAGTAACACAAAAACTACCCAAACACTGGGTTGTTACGACTGACCCAGGATCTGTTTTACACAAAAACTACCCAAACACTGGGTTGTTAGCTTGTCACGTTTTTTCAAATGTTACTGATTCTTTCAGAACATTCAGGGAACGCTAAAAAGTAACATTCCAGTAAATTTGAATGTTCCCTTAACGTTTGCATAATGTTAAGAGAGCATAATGTTTTCGTAACCTATAATTCTGCCCTCAGAATATATTTCGGTTAGCCGGGATCCTCTCGTGTCTGTAATTTGACGCACATCCAAGGGAATCGCATGAAAAAGCATTTTCTCACTCCTGAGGAAAAACATTACACGGAAAGTTAAGTTACCCTGCACTGTGAAATGATTCCTGTTCTTACTCACACACGCTCTCGTCTGTCAGAAAGAGGCCAATTTCACCGAGGTAAAATAGAGACGGCCGAGCGGCGTGTCTGTACTCTACCAGGTCAATTGAAATTGTGTACTTACCCTCGTGTTGCTGGAAAAATGAACTACTGCTGCACGTCTGGGGACGTGAAGGACTCGGGTTAATGGGGAGACTTGGCTCGCCGTCCACATGAGTGATGCTGCTTTCTGTGACAATGTTGTTTTCCAGTGAAATGTATGACATTATAAAGATGAGGGAGTTGGATGGAGATATTGGAATGTGGCCAGGTCAATTTCAGACATCTATCTCTCTCGAGGCGAACGCGAGACGATCGTTGATGATGATTTCTGTGACATTTCGGGTGGAGAGCCGCGCCGTAACATTAAAGTGCCTCGGTGAGACGGATCTGTGCAGCCGCACGGCCAAATTCCATTTTGTTCAGAGAAAATGACAGTCATTCCCAGCAGACTGACGCTTGAGTTGGACTCGGGTTAGAGAAACTGGCAGGAGTGTTTCCAAAAAAAGTGATTTGAGAAGTGTGTGTTCGATAGAGCCATCAGAAACGTCCAGACCGTTTTCTCAGCAGCGTTTCTGTTCTCTGTCCTGAGCTTCAGTCTCGGCTCCGCTGGGAGGCCATTAGTAAGATGAGAGAATTAAAATGATTTTCGTCACGGGTCGTTGAACGTTCTCGATGCTCGGTGGAGGAAGTCTTAGGAAATCTGAGAGAAGCTTTGTTTTTGTAGACCAGAAATGCCATGTCTTTTGGCTCTGTACAGTTGAATGTTGAATGTTGGAGCACGATGCTCGTCACAGTTGCCAGTTCATAATGTTTCGAGTGTTGATGCTCTGTGGGTCGTTTCAGATAAAAGCTTCTGCCAAAAGTATGTGGACAGTATATGTTTGGGGTCGGTGAGATCTATCCATCTACAGTATCTATCCATCTATCCATCATCTATCCATCATCCATCCATCTATCCATCATCCATCCATCCATCCATCCATCCTCCATCCATCCATCATCCATCCATCTATCCATCTACAGTATCTATCCATCTATCCATCATCTATCCATCATCCATCATCCATCCATCCATCCATCATCCATCCATCCATCTATCCATCATCTATCCATCCATCCATCATCCATCCATCTATCCATCATCTATCCATCCATCCATCCATCATCCATCCATCCATCCATCATCTATCCATCATCCATCCATCCATTCATCCATCATCCATCCATCCATCATCCATCCATCCATCCATCATCTATCCATCCATCCATCATCTATCCATCTATCCATCATCTATCCATCATCCATCCATCCATCCATCATCCATCCATCCATCTATCCATCATCTATCCATCCATCCATCATTCATCCATCTATCCATCATCTATCCATCCATCCATCCATCATCCATCCATCCATCCATCATCCATCCATCTATCCATCATCTATCCATCATCCATCCATCCATCCATCCATCCATCATCCATCCATCATCCATCCATCTATCCATCATCTATCCATCCATCATCCATCCATCCATCCATCCATCCATCTATCCATCATCCATCCATCCATCCATCCATCCATCATCCATCCATCCATCCATCCATCCATCCACCATCCATCCATCTATCCATCATCTATCCATCCATCCATCCATCCATCATCCATCCATCTATCCATCATCTATCCATCCATCCATCCATCCATCCACCATCCATCCATCCATCTATCCATCATCCATCCATCCATCCATCCATCCATCCATCTATCCATCCATCCATCCATCTATCCATCATCCATCCATCTATCCATCCATTTATTCATCTATTCATTTATCCATCCATCTGTCCATCCATTTATTCATCCATCCATCCATCCATCATCCATCATCTATCCATCCATCATCCATCCATTTATCCATATATCATCTATCCATCCATCCATCCATCCATCATTCATTTATCCATCTATCATCTATCCATCATCCATTTATCCATCCATTCATCATCCATTTATTCATCTATCCATTTATCCATCCATCTATCCATCATCCATCCATCCATCTATCCATCATCCATCCATCCATCTATCCATCATCCATCCATCCATCTATCATCCATCTATCCATCATCCATCCATCCATCTATCCATCATCTATCCATCCATCCATCCATCATCTATCCATCATCCATTTATCCATCCATCCATTATCCATTTATTCATCTATCCATTTATCCATCCATCTGTCCATCATCCATCCATCTATCCATCCATTTATTCATCCATCCATTTATTCATCCATCCATCCATCCATCCATCCATCCATCATTCATTTATCCATCCATCATCTGTCCCTCATCCATCCATCTATCCATCCATTTATTCATCCATCCATCCATCCATCCATCCATCATCTATCCATCATCCATTTATCCATCCATCCATCATCCATCTATCCATCATCCATCCATCATCCATTTATCCATCCATCATCTATCCATCCATCCATCCATCCATCCATCATTCATTTATCCATCCATCTAGCCATCCATCCATCCATCCATCATCCATCATCCATTTATTCATCTATCCATTTATCCATCCATCAATCCATCATCCATCCATCATCCATCCATCAATCCATCATCCATCCATCTATCCATCATCTATCCATCCATCCATCTATCCATCCATTTATTCATCCATCCATCTATCCATCCATATATCCATCCATCATCCATTTATCCATCCATCTATCCATCCATCATCCATCTATTCATCCATCCATCTATCCATCCATTTATTCATCCATCCATCCATCCATCCATCCATCATTCATTTATCCATCCATCATCTATCCATCCATCCATCTATCCATCCATTTATTCATCCATCCATCTATCCATCCATTTATTCATCCATCCATCTATCCATCCATATATCCATCCATCATCCATTTATCCATCCATCTATCCATCCATCATCCATCTATTCATCCATCCATCTATCCATCCATTTATTCATCCATCCATTTATTCATCCATCCATTCATCCATCCATCATTCATTTATCCATCCATCATCTATCCATCATCCATTTATCCATCCATCCATCATCCATCTATCCATCATCCATCCATCATCCATTTATCCATCCATCATCTATCCATCCATCCATCCATCCATCCATCATTCATTTATCCATCCATCATCTATCCATTTATCCATCCATCTATCCATCCATCCATCCATCCATCCATCATCCATCATCCATTTATTCATCTATCCATTTATCCATCCATCAATCCATCATCCATCCATCTATCCATCATCTATCCATCCATCCATCTATCCATCCATTTATTCATCCATCCATCTATCCATCCATATATCCATCCATCATCCATTTATCCATCCATGTATCCATCCATCATCCATCTATTCATCCATCCATCTATCCATCCATTTATTCATCCATCCATCCATCCATCATCCATCATCCATTTATTCATCTATCCATTTATCCATCCATCAATCCATCATCCATCCATCTATCCATCATCTATCCATCCATCCATCTATCCATCCATTTATTCATCCATCCATCTATCCATCCATATATCCATCCATCATCCATTTATCCATCCATGTATCCATCCATCATCCATCTATTCATCCATCCATCTATCCATCCATTTATTCATCCATCCATTTATTCATCCATCTATCCATCATCTATCCATCCATCCATCTATCCATCCATTTATTCATCCATCCATCTATCCATCCATATATCCATCCATCATCCATTTATCCATCCATGTATCCATCCATCATCCATCTATTCATCCATCCATCTATCCATCCATTTATTCATCCATCCATTTATTCATCCATCCATCCATCCATCCATCCATCCATCATTCATTTATCCATCCATCATCTGTCCATCATCCATCCATCTATCCATCCATTTATTCATCCATCCATCCATCCATCCATCCATCCATCATTCATTTATCCATCCATCATCTATCCATCATCCATTTATCCATCCATCCATCATCCATCTATCCATCATCCATCCATCATCCATTTATCCATCCATCATCTATCCATCCATCCATCCATCCATCATTCATTTATCCATCCATCATCTATTCATTTATCCATCCATCTATCCATCCATCCATCCATCCATCATCCATCATCCATTTATTCATCTATCCATTTATCCATCCATCAATCCATCATCCATCCATCTATCCATCCATCCATCATCCATCCATCAATCCATCATCCATCCATCTATCCATCATCTATCCATCCATCCATCTATCCATCCATTTATTCATTCATTCATCCATCCATCCATCCATCCGTCCATCCATCCGTCCATCCATCCATCCGTCCATTCATTCATTCATCCATCCATCCGCCCATCCATCCATCCATCCATCCATCCGTCCATCCATCCATCCATCCGTCCATCCATCTGTCCATCCATCCATCTGTCCATCCATCTGTCCATCCATCCATCCGTCCTCTCTGCTCTTGTTGGCTTTTCTCATCTCTATAGTCCAGTAAGAAATCACATTTCATTTGTCATGCATTTTTCCCCCTCAAAGCTTTGTCCAGTCAACATGTAAAGTTTATCTTGACAACATTACATTTCTAGTTAAAAACTACCGTTACATGATTACAGCGATATCATTCAAAATCGAATCGCAGTTATGCACCCAATTCACTCAACTGTAGGACTTACACTGGAATCTGAACAGCGTTTGAGTCTGAAGGATGTAAATAGCAGGGCACACGCACGTGGTTATCATCTGTTGTGAGCGTAGAGCGCTGTGTTCTCCTCACAGGTGACACCTGATCAGATGCTCTCGTTGAGGTGGATATTGTGGCCGCTGAAGGCTAAACACGATATCTTTATACTCGGCTCTTTCTTCCCGGGGGCCGAATAGTGGATGTCAATCACAAACTCCACCAACCAAATCCTCTGTACTGCACATGTCACCGGGGGCCATTCAGGAGCTCGAGCTCTTATTGGCTTTTCTTATCTCCACAGTCCAGTGAGGAATCACATTTCATTTGTCATGCGTTTTTTTCCCCCCTCTTGAATGCCATGAGCAGCGGTGCTTAAAGCCGATACGGTTTCTGCTTTGTAACGACAGTACAAACACATCACATATGTTCACGGAAAAAACGACGAGTGGAGGAAATGGAAATAAATGAAATTACGTTGATGAATTCTGACGTGCACACAGCTATCCGTCTTCATTTGGTCACCAGATACGAGTTTTCTCGGTTCTCCAGAGTGAAATCTCCGTGATGATGATGTGCAGGCGTCCCGGACCGCGGACTCTCCCAAACATCTCCTCATCTCTTATGGATATCAGGGATCGGATATCCTACATTTGCCGAAGAAGCCCGAACATTGCACGTAGGCTCTTTCTTAATTTCCTTAAAATTCTTCTTTGTGATAAATGTGGGTCATATTTCTGCCGTTTCATGTCCTCTCTGGACACATAAACTAGATTTCAGTTGAAACCCGATGCTTGACTCTGAGGAACCCGATAGGAAATTCTCCAGGATATTGATGAGTTCAGCCCAACGCTCCCATCTGAACACATCAGTCCTGATTACAGGCTCCAGGCCTCTCATTACGGCCGGTGTGAACGGATGCTGGAGAGATTCACGGACGCCGTGTCTGACCGGACACCAAAGCCAGTAGAACGTGATGGTTTATTATATCTGGTGGAAATTTAAAGTGCAGATCCATGAACACTCTAACTAATATTTCCCACAAGCAATGGGATTCGATTAGAACTACAAACACAAATAAAAGTGTTAAAAAACTACTCGTCCACATTGAAACGACTGAAACAGGCTATACTTTTGCCACAATAATTTTATTAGCATAATATTCCCTCACCCACTAACTGAGATATATATATATATGTATATATGTATGTATAAAACCAATAGCCATCAATACATTGTATGGGTCAAAATTAGAATTTTTTTTTTCATATCATTAGGATATTAAGATCATGTTCCATGACAATATTTTGTCAATTTCCTACCGTAATTATATATCAAAATTTTATGTTTGTGGGTAATATGCATTGCTAAGGACTTCATTTGGACAACTTTTCTAAATATTTAGATTTTCTGCTCAATATTGTCCTATCCTAACAAACCATACATTAATGGAAAGCTTATTTATTCAGCGTTCAGATGATGTATAAATCTAAATTTTTTAAAAAAAATGACCCTTATGACTGGTTCTGTGGTCCTGAGTCTCACACACACACTCACACACACTCACACACTCACATGTTGTGTTTTCATGGTTTATGGGGACATTCCATAGGCGTAATGGTTTTTATACTGTACAAACTGTACATTCTGTTTCCTCATGGGGACCAAAAAAAATGTTCCCACAATGTCAAAATTTACTAGTATTACTATACCTGTGGGGACATTTGGTCCCCATAACGTAGGGAATACCCCCACACACACACACACACACACACACACACTCACACATGTTGTGTTTTCATGTTTTATGGGTCATTCCATAGGCGTAATGGTTTTTATACTGTACCTGTGGGGACATTTGGTCCCCATAACGTAGGGAACACACACACACACACACACACACACACACATCACTTATATATCTATCAATACTTTAATTTGAAAAAAAAAAAAAACCCTAAAAACTATTAATTTCATTAATTTATAAATAAATATCGTATAACTCACTGTTGCTTCCAGGTTGCACACAAAATCACCATTCCATGCTCTAATACTGTCATGTTTTGTAAATTTTCTGTCATATTCTCAAGATTACGACATATGTAATCAGGGTCGGGGAGTAACGAAACACAAGTTACTCAGTGACGTATTTAAAATAGAAAATGTGAGTGACTGTGTTTGATTTTAAATGGGTGGTAATCAGATTCCAGTTCCATCTGAAAAGTGTTTTAGATTACCAAAGTGATTACTTTGAGTTTTAATGTCATTTAAACAGCGATTGGTGATTCTCTGACTCTGACCGTCTGAAAAAGACGAGTTCAGTTTCATGTTTTCCACTGTTTTCATGTTTTGTGAGTCATTTTATTATTCACTCGTCACTGTGACTTTTCTCACTATTTGTTTTTCCCTCACAATTGCAAGTTAAAAAGTCAGAATTTGGAATAAAACTTGCAATACTGACTTTTTTCTTGCAATTGTGAATTTAGTATGTGAGTTTATATCTCATAATTCTGACTTTTCTCAATATTGTCAGTTTATATCTCATAATTCTGACTTTTCTCAATATTGTCAGTTTATATCTCATAATTCTGACTTTTCTCAATATTGTCAGTTTATATTTCATAATTCTGACTTTTCTCAATATTTTCAGTTTATATCTCATAATTCTGACTTTTCTCAATATTGCGAGTTTATATTTCATAATTCTGACTTTTCTCAATATTGTCAGTTTATATCTCATAATTCTGACTTTTCTCAATATTGTGAGTTTATATCTCATAATTCTGACTTTTCTCAATATTTTCAGTTTATATCTCATAATTCTGACTTTTCTCAATATTGTCAGTTTATATCTCATAATTCTGACTTTTCTCAATATTGTCAGTTTATATCTCATAATTCTGACTTTTCTCAATATTGTGAGTTTATATCTCATAATTCTGACTTTTCTCAATATTGTCAGTTTATATCTCATAATTCTGACTTTTCTCAATATTGTCAGTTTATATCTCATAATTCTGACTTTTCTCAATATTGTCAGTTTATATCTCATAATTCTGACTTTTCTCAATATTGTCAGTTTATATCTCATAATTCTGACTTTTCTCAATATTTTCAGTTTATATCTCATAATTCTGACTTTTCTCAATATTGTCAGTTTATATCTCATAATTCTGACTTTTCTCAATATTTTCAGTTTATATCTCATAATTCTGACTTTTCTCAATATTGTCAGTTTATATCTCATAATTCTGACTTTTCTCAATATTGTCAGTTTATATCTCATAATTCTGACTTTTCTCAATATTGTCAGTTTATATCTCATAATTCTGACTTTTCTCAATATTTTCAGTTTATATCTCATAATTCTGACTTTTCTCAATATTGTCAGTTTATATCTCATAATTCTGACTTTTCTCAATATTTTCAGTTTATATCTCATAATTCTGACTTTTCTCAATATTTTCAGTTTATATCTCATAATTCTGACTTTTCTCAATATTGTCAGTTTATATCTCATAATTCTAACTTTTCTCAATATTGTCAGTTTATATCTCATAATTCTGACTTTTCTCAATATTTTCAGTTTATATCTCATAATTCTGACTTTTCTCAATATTGTCAGTTTATATCTCATAATTCTGACTTTTCTCAATATTGTCAGTTTATATCTCATAATTCTGACTTTTCTCAATATTTTCAGTTTATTCTCATAATTCTGACTTTTCTCAATATTTCAGTTTATATCTCATAATTCTGACTTTTCTCAATATTGTCAGTTTATATCTCATAATTCTGACTTTTCTCAATATTGTCAGTTTATATCTCATAATTCTGACTTTTCTCAATATTGTCAGTTTATATCTCATAATTCTGACTTTTCTCAATATTGTCAGTTTATTTCTCATAATTCTGACTTTTCTCAATATTGTCAGTTTATATCTCATAATTCTGACTTTTCTCAATATTTTCAGTTTATTTCTCATAATTCTGACTTTTCTCAATATTGTCAGTTTATATCTCATAATTCTGACTTTTCTCAATATTGTCAGTTTATATCTCATAATTCTGACTTTTCTCAATATTGTCAGTTTATATCTCATAATTCTGACTTTTCTCAATATTGTCAGTTTATATCTCATAATTCTGACTTTTCTCAATATTGTCAGTTTATATCTCATAATTCTGACTTTTCTCAATATTGTCAGTTTATATCTCATAATTCTGACTTTTCTCAATATTGTCAGTTTATATCTCATAATTCTGACTTTTCTCAATATTGTCAGTTTATATCTCATAATTCTGACTTTTCTCAATATTGTCAGTTTATATCTCATAATTCTGACTTTTCTCAATATTGTCAGTTTATATCTCATAATTCTGACTTTTCTCAATATTGTCAGTTTATATCTCATAATTCTGACTTTTCTCAATATTGTCAGTTTATATCTCATAATTCTGACTTTTCTCAATATTTTCAGTTTATATCTCATAATTCTGACTTTTCTCAATATTGTCAGTTTATATCTCATAATTCTGACTTTTCTCAATATTTTCAGTTTATATCTCATAATTCTGACTTTTCTCAATATTTTCAGTTTATATCTCATAATTCTGACTTTTCTCAATATTGTCAGTTTATATCTCATAATTCTGACTTTTCTCAATATTGTCAGTTTATATCTCATAATTCTGACTTTTCTCAATATTTTCAGTTTATTTCTCATAATTCTGACTTTTCTCAATATTTTCAGTTTATATCTCATAATTCTGACTTTTCTCAATATTGTCAGTTTATATCTCATAATTCTGACTTTTCTCAATATTGTCAGTTTATATCTCATAATTCTGACTTTTCTCAATATTGTCAGTTTATATCTCATAATTCTGACTTTTCTCAATATTGTCAGTTTATATCTCATAATTCTGACTTTTCTCAATATTTTCAGTTTATTTCTCATAATTCTGACTTTTCTCAATATTGTCAGTTTATATCTCATAATTCTGACTTTTCTCAATGTTGTCAGTTTATATCTCATAATTCTGACTTTTCTCAATATTGTGAGTTTATATCTCATAATTCTGACTTTTCTCAATATTGTCAGTTTATATCTCATTATTCTGACTTTTCTCAATATTGTCAGTTTATATCTCATAATTCTGACTTTTCTCAATATTGTCAGTTTATATCTCATTATTCTGACTTTTCTCAATATTGTCAGTTTATATCTCATAATTCTGACTTTTCTCAATATTGTCAGTTTATATCTCATAATTCTGACTTTTCTCAATATTTTCAGTTTATTTCTCATAATTCTGACTTTTCTCAATATTGTCAGTTTATATCTCATAATTCTGACTTTTCTCAATATTGTCAGTTTATATCTCATAATTCTGACTTTTCTCAATATTGTCAGTTTATATCTCATAATTCTGACTTTTCTCCATATTGTCAGTTTATATCTCATAATTCTGACTTTTCTCAATATTTTCAGTTTATTCTCATAATTCTGACTTTTCTCAATATTTTCAGTTTATATCTCATAATTCTGACTTTTCTCAATATTGTGAGTTTATATCTCATAATTCTGACTTTTCTCAATATTGTGAGTTTATATCTCATAAATTCTGACTTTTCTCAATATTGTCAGTTTATATCTCATAATTCTGACTTTTCTCAATATTGTCAGTTTATATCTCATAAATTCTGACTTTTCTCAATATTGTGAGTTTATATCTCATAATTCTGACTTTTCTCAATATTGTCAGTTTATATCTCATAATTCTGACTTTTCTCAATATTTTCAGTTTATATCTCATAATTCTGACTTTTCTCAATATTGTCAGTTTATATCTCATAATTCTGACTTTTCTCATATTTTTCAGTTTATATCTCATAATTCTGACTTTTCTCAATATTGTCAGTTTATATCTCATAATTCTGACTTTTCTCAATATTTTCAGTTTATATCTCATAATTCTGACTTTTCTCAATATTGTCAGTTTATATCTCATAATTCTGACTTTTCTCAATATTTTCAGTTTATATCTCATAATTCTGACTTTTCTCAATATTGCGAGTTTATATTTCATAATTCTGACTTTTCTCAATATTGTGAGTTTATATCTCATAATTCTGACTTTTCTCAATATTGTGAGTTTATATCTCATAATTCTGACTTTTCTCAATATTGTGAGTTTATATCTCATAATTCTGACTTTTCTCAATATTGTCAGTTTATATCTCATAATTCTGACTTTTCTCAATATTTTCAGTTTATATCTCATAATTCTGACTTTTCTCAATATTGTCAGTTTATATCTCATAATTCTGACTTTTCTCAATATTTTCAGTTTATATCTCATAATTCTGACTTTTCTCAATATTGTCAGTTTATATCTCATAATTCTGACTTTTCTCAATATTGTCAGTTTATATCTCATAATTCTGACTTTTCTCAATATTGTCAGTTTATATCTCATAATTCTGACTTTTTCTCAATATTTTCAGTTTATATCTCATAATTCTGACTTTTCTCAATATTGTCAGTTTATATCTCATAATTCTGACTTTTCTCAATATTGTGAGTTTATATCTCATAATTCTGACTTTTCTCAATATTTTCAGTTTATATCTCATAATTCTGACTTTTCTCAATATTGTCAGTTTATATCTCATAATTCTGACTTTTCTCAATATTGTGAGTTTATATCTCATAATTCTGACTTTTCTCAATATTGTCAGTTTATATCTCATAATTCTGACTTTTCTCAATATTTTCAGTTTATATCTCATAATTCTGACTTTTCTCAATATTGTCAGTTTATATCTCATAATTCTGACTTTTCTCAATATTGTCAGTTTATATCTCATAATTCTGACTTTTCTCAATATTTTCAGTTTATTTCTCATAATTCTGACTTTTCTCAATATTTTCAGTTTATATCTCATAATTCTGACTTTTCTCAATATTGTCAGTTTATATCTCATAATTCTGACTTTTCTCAATATTGTCAGTTTATATCTCATAATTCTGACTTTTCTCAATATTGTCAGTTTATATCTCATAATTCTGACTTTTCTCAATATTGTCAGTTTATATCTCATAATTCTGACTTTTCTCAATATTGTCAGTTTATATCTCATAATTCTGACTTTTCTCAATATTGTCAGTTTATATCTCATAATTCTGACTTTTCTCAATATTTTCAGTTTATATCTCATAATTCTGACTTTTCTCAATATTGTCAGTTTATATCTCATAATTCTGACTTTTCTCAATATTGTCAGTTTATATCTCATAATTCTGACTTTTCTCAATATTTTCAGTTTATTTCTCATAATTCTGACTTTTCTCAATATTTTCAGTTTATATCTCATAATTCTGACTTTTCTCAATATTGTCAGTTTATATCTCATAATTCTGACTTTTCTCAATATTGTCAGTTTATATCTCATAATTCTGACTTTTCTCAATATTGTCAGTTTATATCTCATAATTCTGACTTTTCTCAATATTGTCAGTTTATTTCTCATAATTCTGACTTTTCTCAATATTGTCAGTTTATATCTCATAATTCTGACTTTTCTCAATATTTTCAGTTTATTTCTCATAATTCTGACTTTTCTCAATATTGTCAGTTTATATCTCATAATTCTGACTTTTCTCAATATTGTCAGTTTATATCTCATAATTCTGACTTTTCTCAATATTGTCAGTTTATATCTCATAATTCTGACTTTTCTCAATATTGTCAGTTTATATCTCATAATTCTGACTTTTCTCAATATTGTCAGTTTATATCTCATAATTCTGACTTTTCTCAATATTGTCAGTTTATATCTCATAATTCTGACTTTTCTCAATATTGTCAGTTTATATCTCATAATTCTGACTTTTCTCAATATTGTCAGTTTATATCTCATAATTCTGACTTTTCTCAATATTGTCAGTTTATATCTCATAATTCTGACTTTTCTCAATATTGTCAGTTTATATCTCATAATTCTGACTTTTCTCAATATTGTCAGTTTATATCTCATAATTCTGACTTTTCTCAATATTGTCAGTTTATATCTCATAATTCTGACTTTTCTCAATATTGTCAGTTTATATCTCATAATTCTGACTTTTCTCAATATTGTCAGTTTATATCTCATAATTCTGACTTTTCTCAATATTGTCAGTTTATATCTCATAATTCTGACTTTTCTCAATATTGTCAGTTTATATCTCATAATTCTGACTTTTCTCAATATTTTCAGTTTATATCTCATAATTCTGACTTTTCTCAATATTGTCAGTTTATATCTCATAATTCTGACTTTTCTCAATATTTTCAGTTTATATCTCATAATTCTGACTTTTCTCAATATTTTCAGTTTATATCTCATAATTCTGACTTTTCTCAATATTGTCAGTTTATATCTCATAATTCTGACTTTTCTCAATATTGTCAGTTTATATCTCATAATTCTGACTTTTCTCAATATTTTCAGTTTATTTCTCATAATTCTGACTTTTCTCAATATTTTCAGTTTATATCTCATAATTCTGACTTTTCTCAATATTGTCAGTTTATATCTCATAATTCTGACTTTTCTCAATATTGTCAGTTTATATCTCATAATTCTGACTTTTCTCAATATTGTCAGTTTATATCTCATAATTCTGACTTTTCTCAATATTGTCAGTTTATATCTCATAATTCTGACTTTTCTCAATATTGTCAGTTTATATCTCATAATTCTGACTTTTCTCAATATTTCAGTTTATTTCTCATAATTCTGACTTTTCTCAATATTTCAGTTTATATCTCATAATTCTGACTTTTCTCAATATTGTCAGTTTATATCTCATAATTCTGACTTTTCTCAATATTGTCAGTTTATATCTCATAATTCTGACTTTTCTCAATATTGTCAGTTTATATCTCATAATTCTGACTTTTCTCAATATTTTCAGTTTATTTCTCATAATTCTGACTTTTCTCAATATTTTCAGTTTATATTTCATAATTCTGACTTTTCTCAATATTGTCAGTTTATATCTCATAATTCTGACTTTTCTCAATATTGTCAGTTTATATCTCATAATTCTGACTTTTCTCAATATTTTCAGTTTATATCTCATAATTCTGACTTTTCTCAATATTGTCAGTTTATATCTCATAATTCTGACTTTTCTCAATATTTTCAGTTTATATCTCATAATTCTGACTTTTCTCAATATTGTCAGTTTATATCTCATAATTCTGACTTTTCTCAATATTGTCAGTTTATATCTCATAATTCTGACTTTTCTCAATATTGTCAGTTTATATCTCATAATTCTGACTTTTCTCAATATTTTCAGTTTATATCTCATAATTCTGACTTTTCTCAATATTGTCAGTTTATATCTCATAATTCTGACTTTTCTCAATATTTTCAGTTTATATCTCATAATTCTGACTTTTCTCAATATTTTCAGTTTATATCTCATAATTCTGACTTTTCTCAATATTGTCAGTTTATATCTCATAATTCTGACTTTTCTCAATATTGTCAGTTTATATCTCATAATTCTGACTTTTCTCAATATTTTCAGTTTATATCTCATAATTCTGACTTTTCTCAATATTGTCAGTTTATATCTCATAATTCTGACTTTTCTCAATATTGTCAGTTTATATCTCATAATTCTGACTTTTCTCAATATTTTCAGTTTATATCTCATAATTCTGACTTTTCTCAATATTTTCAGTTTATATCTCATAATTCTGACTTTTCTCAATATTGTCAGTTTATATCTCATAATTCTGACTTTTCTCAATATTGTCAGTTTATATCTCATAATTCTGACTTTTCTCAATATTGTCAGTTTATATCTCATAATTCTGACTTTTCTCAATATTGTCAGTTTATTTCTCATAATTCTGACTTTTCTCAATATTGTCAGTTTATATCTCATAATTCTGACTTTTCTCAATATTTTCAGTTTATTTCTCATAATTCTGACTTTTCTCAATATTGTCAGTTTATATCTCATAATTCTGACTTTTCTCAATATTGTCAGTTTATATCTCATAATTCTGACTTTTCTCAATATTGTCAGTTTATATCTCATAATTCTGACTTTTCTCAATATTGTCAGTTTATATCTCATAATTCTGACTTTTCTCAATATTGTCAGTTTATATCTCATAATTCTGACTTTTCTCAATATTGTCAGTTTATATCTCATAATTCTGACTTTTCTCAATATTGTCAGTTTATATCTCATAATTCTGACTTTTCTCAATATTGTCAGTTTATATCTCATAATTCTGACTTTTCTCAATATTGTCAGTTTATATCTCATAATTCTGAACTTTTCTCAATATTGTCAGTTTATATCTCATAATTCTGACTTTTCTCAATATTGTCAGTTTATATCTCATAATTCTGACTTTTCTCAATATTGTCAGTTTATATCTCATAATTCTGACTTTTCTCAATATTTTCAGTTTATATCTCATAATTCTGACTTTTCTCAATATTGTCAGTTTATATCTCATAATTCTGACTTTTCTCAATATTTCAGTTTATATCTCATAATTTCTGACTTTTCTCAATATTGTCAGTTTATATCTCATAATTCTGACTTTTCTCAATATTGTCAGTTTATCTCATAATTCTGACTTTTCTCAATATTGTCAGTTTATATCTCATAATTCTGACTTTTCTCAATATTTTCAGTTTATTTCTCATAATTCTGACTTTTCTCAATATTTTCAGTTTATATCTCATAATTCTGACTTTTCTCAATATTGTCAGTTTATATCTCATAATTCTGACTTTTCTCAATATTGTCAGTTTATATCTCATAATTCTGACTTTTCTCAATATTGTCAGTTTATATCTCATAATTCTGACTTTTCTCAATATTGTCAGTTTATATCTCATAATTCTGACTTTTCTCAATATTTTCAGTTTATTTCTCATAATTCTGACTTTTCTCAATATTTTCAGTTTATATCTCATAATTCTGACTTTTCTCAATATTGTCAGTTTATATCTCATAATTCTGACTTTTTCTCAATATTGTCAGTTTATATCTCATAATTCTGACTTTTCTCAATATTGTGAGTTTATATCTCATAATTCTGACTTTTCTCAATATTGTCAGTTTATATCTCATAATTCTGACTTTTCTCAATATTGTGAGTTTATATCTCATAATTCTGACTTTTCTCAATATTGTGAGTTTATATCTCATAATTCTGACTTTTCTCAATATTTTCAGTTTATTTCTCATAATTCTGACTTTTCTCAATATTGTGAGTTTATATCTCATAATTCTGACTTTTCTCAATATTGTCAGTTTATTTCTCATAATTCTGACTTTTCTCAATATTGTGAGTTTATATCTCATAATTCTGACTTTTCTCAATATTGTCAGTTTATATCTCATAATTCTGACTTTTCTCAATATTGTCAGTTTATATCTCATAATTCTGACTTTTCTCAATGTTGTCAGTTTATATCTCATAATTCTGACTTTTCTCAATATTGTGAGTTTATATCTCATAATTCTGACTTTTCTCAATATTGTCAGTTTATATCTCATTATTCTGACTTTTCTCAATATTGTCAGTTTATATCTCATAATTCTGACTTTTCTCAATATTGTCAGTTTATATCTCATTATTCTGACTTTTCTCAATATTGTCAGTTTATATCTCATAATTCTGACTTTTCTCAATATTGTCAGTTTATATCTCATAATTCTGACTTTTCTCAATATTTTCAGTTTATTTCT
This sequence comes from Opsariichthys bidens, assembly GCA_037194245.1. NCBI lineage: Eukaryota > Metazoa > Chordata > Actinopteri > Cypriniformes > Xenocyprididae > Opsariichthys > Opsariichthys bidens. Next base: position 23,182,146 of record CM074288.1, read on the forward strand.
CATAATTCTGACTTTTCTCAATATTGTCAGTTTATATCTCATAATTCTGACTTTTCTCAATATTGTCAGTTTATATCTCATAATTCTGACTTTTCTCAATATTGTCAGTTTATATCTCATAATTCTGACTTTTCTCCATATTGTCAGTTTATATCTCATAATTCTGACTTTTCTCAATATTTTCAGTTTATTTCTCATAATTCTGACTTTTCTCAATATTTTCAGTTTATATCTCATAATTCTGACTTTTCTCAATATTGTGAGTTTATATCTCATAATTCTGACTTTTCTCAATATTGTGAGTTTATATCTCATAAATTCTGACTTTTCTCAATATTGTCAGTTTATATCTCATAATTCTGACTTTTCTCAATATTGTCAGTTTATATCTCATAATTCTGACTTTTCTCAATATTGTGAGTTTATATCTCATAATTCTGACTTTTCTCAATATTGTCAGTTTATATCTCATAATTCTGACTTTTCTCAATATTTTCAGTTTATATCTCATAATTCTGACTTTTCTCAATATTGTCAGTTTATATCTCATAATTCTGACTTTTCTCAATATTTTCAGTTTATATCTCATAATTCTGACTTTTCTCAATATTGTCAGTTTATATCTCATAATTCTGACTTTTCTCAATATTTTCAGTTTATATCTCATAATTCTGACTTTTCTCAATATTGCGAGTTTATATTTCATAATTCTGACTTTTCTCAATATTGTCAGTTTATATCTCATAATTCTGACTTTTCTCAATATTGTGAGTTTATATCTCATAATTCTGACTTTTCTCAATATTGTGAGTTTATATCTCATAATTCTGACTTTTCTCAATATTGTCAGTTTATATCTCATAATTCTGACTTTTCTCAATATTTTCAGTTTATATCTCATAATTCTGACTTTTCTCAATATTGTCAGTTTATATCTCATAATTCTGACTTTTCTCAATATTTTCAGTTTATATCTCATAATTCTGACTTTTCTCAATATTGTCAGTTTATATCTCATAATTCTGACTTTTCTCAATATTGTCAGTTTATATCTCATAATTCTGACTTTTCTCAATATTGTCAGTTTATATCTCATAATTCTGACTTTTCTCAATATTTTCAGTTTATATCTCATAATTCTGACTTTTCTCAATATTGTCAGTTTATATCTCATAATTCTGACTTTTCTCAATATTGTGAGTTTATATCTCATAATTCTGACTTTTCTCAATATTTTCAGTTTATATCTCATAATTCTGACTTTTCTCAATATTGTCAGTTTATATCTCATAATTCTGACTTTTCTCAATATTGTGAGTTTATATCTCATAATTCTGACTTTTCTCAATATTGTCAGTTTATATCTCATAATTCTGACTTTTCTCAATATTTTCAGTTTATATCTCATAATTCTGACTTTTCTCAATATTGTCAGTTTATATCTCATAATTCTGACTTTTCTCAATATTGTCAGTTTATTTCTCATAATTCTGACTTTTCTCAATATTGTCAGTTTATATCTCATAATTCTGACTTTTCTCAATATTTTCAGTTTATTTCTCATAATTCTGACTTTTCTCAATATTGTCAGTTTATATCTCATAATTCTGACTTTTCTCAATATTGTCAGTTTATATCTCATAATTCTGACTTTTCTCAATATTGTCAGTTTATATCTCATAATTCTGACTTTTCTCAATATTGTCAGTTTATATCTCATAATTCTGACTTTTCTCATTATTGTCAGTTTATATCTCATAATTCTGACTTTTCTCAATATTGTCAGTTTATATCTCATAATTCTGACTTTTCTCAATATTGTCAGTTTATATCTCATAATTCTGACTTTTCTCAATATTGTCAGTTTATATCTCATAATTCTGACTTTTCTCAATATTGTCAGTTTATATCTCATAATTCTGACTTTTCTCAATATTGTCAGTTTATATCTCATAATTCTGACTTTTCTCAATATTGTCAGTTTATATCTCATAATTCTGACTTTTCTCAATATTGTCAGTTTATATCTCATAATTCTGACTTTTCTCAATATTTTCAGTTTATATCTCATAATTCTGACTTTTCTCAATATTGTCAGTTTATATCTCATAATTCTGACTTTTCTCAATATTTTCAGTTTATATCTCATAATTCTGACTTTTCTCAATATTTTCAGTTTATATCTCATAATTCTGACTTTTCTCAATATTGTCAGTTTATATCTCATAATTCTGACTTTTCTCAATATTGTCAGTTTATATCTCATAATTCTGACTTTTCTCAATATTTTCAGTTTATTTCTCATAATTCTGACTTTTCTCAATATTTTCAGTTTATATCTCATAATTCTGACTTTTCTCAATATTGTCAGTTTATATCTCATAATTCTGACTTTTCTCAATATTGTCAGTTTATATCTCATAATTCTGACTTTTCTCAATATTGTCAGTTTATATCTCATAATTCTGACTTTTCTCAATATTGTCAGTTTATATCTCATAATTCTGACTTTTCTCAATATTGTCAGTTTATATCTCATAATTCTGACTTTTCTCAATATTTTCAGTTTATTTCTCATAATTCTGACTTTTCTCAATATTTTCAGTTTATATCTCATAATTCTGACTTTTCTCAATTATTGTCAGTTTATATCTCATAATTCTGACTTTTCTCAATATTGTCAGTTTATATCTCATAATTCTGACTTTTCTCAATATTGTGAGTTTATATCTCATAATTCTGACTTTTCTCAATATTGTCAGTTTATATCTCATAATTCTGACTTTTCTCAATATTGTGAGTTTATATCTCATAATTCTGACTTTTCTCAATATTGTGAGTTTATATCTCATAATTCTGACTTTTCTCAATATTTTCAGTTTATTTCTCATAATTCTGACTTTTCTCAATATTGTGAGTTTATATCTCATAATTCTGACTTTTCTCAATATTGTCAGTTTATTTCTCATAATTCTGACTTTTCTCAATATTGTGAGTTTATATCTCATAATTCTGACTTTTCTCAATATTGTCAGTTTATATCTCATAATTCTGACTTTTCTCAATATTGTCAGTTTATATCTCATAATTCTGACTTTTCTCAATGTTGTCAGTTTATATCTCATAATTCTGACTTTTCTCAATATTGTGAGTTTATATCTCATAATTCTGACTTTTCTCAATATTGTCAGTTTATATCTCATTATTCTGACTTTTCTCAATATTGTGAGTTTATATCTCATAATTCTGACTTTTCTCAATATTGTCAGTTTATATCTCATAATTCTGACTTTTCTCAATATTTTCAGTTTATATCTCATAATTCTGACTTTTCTCAATATTGTTAGTTTATATCTCATAATTCTGACTTTTCTCAATATTGTCAGTTTATATCTCATAATTCTGACTTTTCTCAATATTTTCAGTTTATATCTCATAATTCTGACTTTTCTCAATATTGTCAGTTTATATCTCATAATTCTGACTTTTCTCAATATTGTCAGTTTATATCTCATAATTCTGACTTTTCTCAATATTGTCAGTTTATATCTCATAATTCTGACTTTTCTCAATATTTTCAGTTTATATCTCATAATTCTGACTTTTCTCAATATTGTCAGTTTATATCTCATAATTCTGACTTTTCTCAATATTTTCAGTTTATATCTCATAATTCTGACTTTTCTCAATATTGTCAGTTTATATCTCATAATTCTGACTTTTCTCAATATTGTCAGTTTATATCTCATAATTCTGACTTTTCTCAATATTGTCAGTTTATATCTCATAATTCTGACTTTTCTCAATATTGTCAGTTTATATCTCATAATTCTGACTTTTCTCAATATTTTCAGTTTATATCTCATAATTCTGACTTTTCTCAATATTGTCAGTTTATATCTCATAATTCTGACTTTTCTCAATATTGTCAGTTTATATCTCATAATTCTGACTTTTCTCAATATTGTCAGTTTATATCTCATAATTCTGACTTTTCTCAATATTTTCAGTTTATATCTCATAATTCTGACTTTTCTCAATATTGTCAGTTTATATCTCATAATTCTGACTTTTCTCAATATTGTGAGTTTATATCTCATAATTCTGACTTTTCTCAATATTTTCAGTTTATATCTCATAATTCTGACTTTTCTCAATATTGTCAGTTTATATCTCATAATTCTGACTTTTCTCAATATTGTGAGTTTATATCTCATAATTCTGACTTTTCTCAAAATTGTCAGTTTATATCTCATAATTCTGACTTTTCTCAATATTTTCAGTTTATATCTCATAATTCTGACTTTTCTCAATATTGTCAGTTTATATCTCATAATTCTGACTTTTCTCAATATTGTCAGTTTATATCTCATAATTCTGACTTTTCTCAATATTTTCGTTTTTATTTCTCATAATTCTGACTTTTCTCAATATTTTCAGTTTATATCTCATAATTCTGACTTTTCTCAATATTGTCAGTTTATATCTCATAATTCTGACTTTTCTCAATATTGTCAGTTTATATCTCATAATTCTGACTTTTCTCAATATTGTCAGTTTATATCTCATAATTCTGACTTTTCTCAATATTGTCAGTTTATATCTCATAATTCTGACTTTTCTCAATATTGTCAGTTTATTTCTCATAATTCTGACTTTTCTCAATATTGTCAGTTTATATCTCATAATTCTGACTTTTCTCAATATTGTCAGTTTATATCTCATAATTCTGACTTTTCTCAATATTGTCAGTTTATATCTCATAATTCTGACTTTTCTCAATATTGTCAGTTTATATCTCATAATTCTGACTTTTCTCAATATTGTCAGTTTATATCTCATAATTCTGACTTTTCTCAATATTGTCAGTTTATATCTCATAATTCTGACTTTTCTCAATATTGTCAGTTTATATCTCATAATTCTGACTTTTCTCAATATTGTCAGTTTATATCTCATAATTCTGACTTTTCTCAATATTGTCAGTTTATATCTCATAATTCTGACTTTTCTCAATATTGTGAGTTTATATCTCATAATTCTGACTTTTCTCAATATTGTGAGTTTATATCTCATAATTCTGACTTTTCTCAATATTGTCAGTTTATATCTCATAATTCTGACTTTTCTCAATATTGTGAGTTTATATCTCATAATTCTGACTTTTCTCAATATTGTCAGTTTATATCTCATAATTCTGACTTTTCTCAATATTGTCAGTTTATATCTCATAATTCTGACTTTTCTCAATATTGTGAGTTTATATCTCATAATTCTGACTTTTCTCAATATTGTGTTTATATCTCATAATTCTGACTTTTCTCAATATTTTCAGTTTATATCTCATAATTCTGACTTTTCTCAATATTGTCAGTTTATATCTCATAATTCTGACTTTTCTCAATATTGTGAGTTTATATCTCATAATTCTGACTTTTCTCAATATTGTCAGTTTATATCTCATAATTCTGACTTTTCTCAATATTTTCAGTTTATATCTCATAATTCTGACTTTTCTCAATATTGTCAGTTTATATCTCATAATTCTGACTTTTCTCAATATTGTCAGTTTATATCTCATAATTCTGACTTTTCTCAATATTTTCAGTTTATTTCTCATAATTCTGACTTTTCTCAATATTTTCAGTTTATATCTCATAATTCTGACTTTTCTCAATATTGTCAGTTTATATCTCATAATTCTGACTTTTCTCAATATTGTCAGTTTATATCTCATAATTCTGACTTTTCTCAATATTGTCAGTTTATATCTCATAATTCTGACTTTCTCAATATTGTCAGTTTATATCTCATAATTCTGACTTTTCTCAATATTGTCAGTTTATTTCTCATAATTCTGACTTTTCTCAATATTGTCAGTTTATATCTCATAATTCTGACTTTTCTCAATATTGTCAGTTTATATCTCATAATTCTGACTTTTCTCAATATTGTCAGTTTATATCTCATAATTCTGACTTTTCTCAATATTGTCAGTTTATATCTCATAATTCTGACTTTTCTCAATATTGTCAGTTTATATCTCATAATTCTGACTTTTCTCAATATTGTCAGTTTATATCTCATAATTCTGACTTTTCTCAATATTGTCAGTTTATATCTCATAATTCTGACTTTTCTCAATATTGTGAGTTTATATCTCATAATTCTGACTTTTCTCAATATTGTCAGTTTATATCTCATAATTCTGACTTTTCTCAATATTGTCAGTTTATATCTCATAATTCTGACTTTTCTCAATATTGTGAGTTTATATCTCATAATTCTGACTTTTCTCAATATTGTCAGTTTATATCTCATAATTCTGACTTTTCTCAATATTGTCAGTTTATATCTCATAATTCTGACTTTTCTCAATATTGTCAGTTTATATCTCATAATTCTGACTTTTCTCAATATTGTCAGTTTATATCTCATAATTCTGACTTTTCTCAATATTGTGAGTTTATATCTCATAATTCTGACTTTTCTCAATATTGTGAGTTTATATCTCATAATTCTGACTTTTCTCAATATTGTGAGTTTATATCTCATAATTCTGACTTTTCTCAATATTTTCAGTTTATATCTCATAATTCTGACTTTTCTCAATATTGTCAGTTTATATCTCATAATTCTGACTTTTCTCAATATTGTCAGTTTATATCTCATAATTCTGACTTTTCTCAATATTGTGAGTTTATATCTCATAATTCTGACTTTTCTCAATATTGTGAGTTTATATCTCATAATTCTGACTTTTCTCAATATTGTCAGTTTATATCTCATAATTCTGACTTTTCTCAATATTGTCAGTTTATATCTCATATTTCTGACTTTTCTCAATATTGTCAGTTTATATCTCATAATTCTGACTTTTCTCAATATTGTCAGTTTATATCTCATAATTCTGACTTTTCTCAATATTGTCAGTTTATATCTCATAATTCTGACTTTTCTCAATATTTTCAGTTTATTTCTCATAATTCTGACTTTTCTCAATATTTTCAGTTTATATCTCATAATTCTGACTTTTCTCAATATTTTCAGTTTATTTCTCATAATTCTGACTTTTCTCAATATTTTCAGTTTATATCTCATAATTCTGACTTTTCTCAATATTTTCAGTTTATATCTCATAATTCTGACTTTTCTCAATATTTTCAGTTTATATCTCATAATTCTGACTTTTCTCAATATTTTCAGTTTATTTCTCATAATTCTGACTTTTCTCAATATTGTGAGTTTATATCTCATAATTCTGACTTTTCTCAATATTGTCAGTTTATATCTCATAATTCTGACTTTTCTCAATATTTTCAGTTTATTTCTCATAATTCTGACTTTTCTCAATATTGTCAGTTTATATCTCATAATTCTGACTTTTCTCAATATTTTCAGTTTATTTCTCATAATTCTGACTTTTCTCAATATTGTGAGTTTATATCTCATAATTCTGACTTTATAACTCACAGTTGCAACTTTATATCACGCAATCCTGAGGGAAAAAGTCAGAATTGTGAGATAAAAACCTTTTTTGTGTTTGTTCCACACTTATCAGTTTTCTAAAGTATTTAGATGAAGTGACTAAACTTGAGTAATGTAACGAAATACGTTACAAATGACTTTTTAAAGCATGTATTTTGTAATCTGCAGTGAAATACATTTTAAAAGTGACCCACCCAGCCCTGATCATAACATTATCTTATCTTCAACAAGACAATGAACATGAATAGCGGCGCAAACAATGCCGGGTTTAACCATTAATATCAGTGAAGTTTTCAAATGGACAGAAACACCATCTCAGTGAGGGTGGAGGGCGAAATGTAGAGAAAAAGCGGCAAAGGTTCTGAATGAACGTGGACGCAGCCTGAGAGAATCAGTGTGCTGACACTAATGAACACTAATGAGGGGTTCGTTCACCCCCAAATCAACATTTACTCACCCTCGTGTCTTTCCAAACCCGTATGACTTTCTCAAAGTGTTCGGCAGAATGTTTTCTTTTCCAGACGGCGTCCAGGACTCGTCGAGCTCAGAAACAGAGTCATATGGGTGTGAAAACGATAACGCTTTTTTATTGTGGGATGAACTTTTCCTTTGGGAATCAACCCAATCCTCAATGTGACGAGCTCGTAATTATTTCCATATTCTGAGACTGTGAGATCTTTGCCGTTTTTCCACTGGGAGGTTTCTTGCCGTTATCTCGCAGATTGTGTTTTTGGCAGCTTGAACTTTTCCAAACGTGTTCAGGTCCGAGTTGATTTACGGTTTGGATATCTCCATTCAAAGGAGGCCGTCGACATCGGGATATTCGCGCCTGTCCAAGATAAACATTCTCCTGATTGAGCCTCTAAGATCTAATTAGTGCAATAATATTTTTGCTTTTCTAAGGCGGCGAGCTCGGCTCAGACGGGGGTCCGTGACCCGCTTTGGGTTCCACACATAAGATCCATTTATCAGCACTAACAATAGCCTCCGTCTCATATTTTACAGCTGTTCTCAAACTGCGTGACCTCGCTCGTCTCCGTGTGCCAAACACCCGCATCGAGGAACCAGGAAAGTGCCACAGATTTCAACATTTCATGTGTGTCAAAACCTCGAGAGACCACAGGATACAGATAACAGGAGCTCGGCGCTGACATTTACCAAGTCTTCTTGAACTAGATTTGAGAGAAGCAGAGAAAACTCGATAAAATTCACCTAACGAACTGCATTTTAGGTCAATTTAAAGTGAACTACTTACTATTGAACATTCAGAAAGGAATTAAGTATTAAGAATTTACTTAATTATTTTTAATTTTTCCATTTTCTGTATTGAGACTTGAGATAAGCTGTTTTTCAGTATGAATGTGTCATTTTTTTTCAGTGGAAAATGAACTCCAGATGTCAGAAAATCACACGTTACTAAGCCTGAAACAGTGTAAATACAGCTGAAAACAAACAGAGAGAGAGAAAAAAAAACTTTATTCATGCCCCAGTGCATGATGGGAATACCAGTAGAAAAGTTATATAAAATGTAATAAGTAAATAATATTACATTATATAATAAAATATTTAATTATATATATGTAAATAAAATATAAACTTATATTTGTTATATAAAATTTAATAAGTAAATAATATTACATTATATAATAAAATATTTAATTTATATATATGTAAATAAAATATAAACTTATATTTGTTATATAAAATTTAATAAGTAAATAATATTACATTATATAATAAAATATTTAATTATATATATGTAAATAAAATATACACTTATATTTGTTATATAAAATTTAATAAGTCAATAATATTACATTATATAAAATAAAATATTTAATTATATATATGTAAATAAAATATAAACTTATATTTGTTATATGAAATGTAATAAGTAAATATTACATTATATAATAAAATATTTAATTATATATATGTAAATAAAATATAAACTGTATATTTGTTATATGAAATGTAATAAGTAAATAATATTACATTATATAATAAAATATTTAATTATATATATATATGTAAATAAAATATAAACTTATATTTGTTATATGAAATGTAATAAGTAAATAATATTACATCATATAAAATAAAATATTTAATTATATATATATATATATGTAAATACAATATAAACTGTATATTTGTTATATAAAATTTAATAAGTAAATAATATTACATTATATAATAAAATATTTTATTATATATATATGTGTAAATACAATATAAACTGTATATTTGTTATATAAAATGTAATAAGTAAATAATATTACATTATATAAAATAAAATATTTAAATATAAAAAAAGTTTTCAACATTGATAATAATAAGATATTTTATTTATTTATGTATTTAATATTATTTATAATTGTGTGTTATTAATATGCAATTTAATTCAATTTAATATTAAATAAATGATCTGAAAATATTAAAAACGGTAAAATACTGAATGAAGTTTAGCGAAGCATGTCTAAATCACATAGGATCTATAGGCACAATTTCATATTTATATAACATTAAAGCAAAACATAAAACGAATAAAGTTTTGCCACAGAACTTCCATTCATGAAGCGATCGTGTTGTTGGATTTTAAATTCTGAATTCTGCCAAACGCTGCCATAATTGAATTAAAATGCTGCTCAGCTGAATAAAACGAATCCTCCAGGTCACTGATCTGCATCTGCTCTGCGGATTCCAGCTGAAAATGCTCCCTAGATCCCAGCATTTCCCGCATTATGACATAATTCGCATCAACAATATCAGATAGCGAACGCCGGAGGTTGAAAACAAATAAGCAGCAAACAGCCGAACACCTTAATCAGCGCGACGGACGCGTGTTCCCGTGAGGCTCGTGACGGCGGCGTTTACCGCATCCGGCCGCGCTGCGAACGTCCACGAGCGGAAGAGACCGACTGTTCCTAATGAAGGGTCCTAAACGACTCCTCGGGTGGATTTAATTTCTTATTTCATTTGGCTCCACATCCCTTTCAAGTTTTAATACATTTATCAAAGCATAACAATATGAAGCACACATGGCTCGTTTCGAGCAGCGACGATTTTATTCGCTGAACTCTTTGATTCGCTTTTGATTTATTCGGTGCATTAAAATGTTTGCCTTCATTGGTTCAAGGTGAAATATTCTCCCAAAAGAGGGCCAAACCACGAAGGTCCTCCAAAGGTCAGCGTCATCTGGCATGTACTGCAGTTTATTGATGTTCCTGCTTGCCTTTCCAATCGCTCCTCATTCATTCAGAAAGTGCTGTTCATATAAAGTGTCACACTGCGCTAAGCTCTGCGAGTGTCTAAGCTGTTTTCAGTCTCCGAGGCCGCAGCGGGACGCGGATGAAAGCATCAGCACTGCCGGCGTCTGGGTCAGCAGTCCTGTCACGGCGGGTCACGGTGACGGGACATTCTGGTCTGATTTCAGCGGAAAACTTGCAGCCCTGCATGCGTGTCCTTCTCCGGGGAAAAATCATTCGAGTGAAAATGTCACCAAACACCGAGCGAACGCGATGGATGTCGGCAACGTTCAAAGGTTCTTCCGAGTTCATCTGATGAAAATGGTCGCGTGCGTTTGCATTCGGGGTTTCAAAATGACTGGGATGTGTAATATTTTTATTCAGCAAGAGCAATAATACTTTTTATTCATCAAAGAATCCTGAAAAGTAAATATATATCACAGTTTTTGCAAAAACATGAAGTGGTTTTCAAGTGTTTCTTGAGCAGAATGATTTCTGAAGGATCATGTGACTCTGAAGACTGGAGGAATGATGCTGAAAATTCAGCTTTGATCGCTGGATATACATTATATTTTACTATATATTCACAGAAAATATTCAAATAAAACAATTTCAAAGGTGTTCCCGTCTTTTTTGTCTCGCAATTTTGACTTTATATTTTGCAATTCTGACTTTATATCTCACAATTCTGACTTTATATCTCAATTCTGACTTTATATCTCACAATTCTGACTTTATATCTCTCAATTCTGACTTTATATCTCAATTCTGACTTTATATCTCTTAATTCTGACTTTATATCTCTTAATTCTGACTTTATATCTCTCAATTCTGACTTTATATCTCTTAATTCTGACTTTATATCTCTTAATTCTGACTTTATATCTCAATTCTGACTTTATATCTCTTAATTCTGACTTTATATCTCTCAATTCTGACTTTATATCTCTTAATTCTGACTTTATATCTCTTAATTCTGACTTTATATCTCAATTCTGACTTTATATCTCTTAATTCTGACTTTATATCTCTCAATTCTGACTTTATATCTCTTAATTCTGACTTTATATCTCTTAATTCTGACTTTATATCTCAATTCTGACTTTATATCTCTTAATTCTGACTTTATATCTCTTAATTCTGACTTTATATCTCACAATTCTGACTTTATATCTCAATTCTGACTTTATATCTCACAATTCTGACTTTATATCTCACAATTCTGACTTTATATCTCACAATTCTGACTTTATATCTCACAATTCTGACTTTATATCTCTCACTTCTGACTTTATCTCTCAATTCTGACTTTATATCTCACAATTCTGACTTTATATCTCTCACTTCTGACTTTATCTCTCAATTCTGACTTTATATCTCACAATTCTGACTTTATATCTCAATTCTGACTTTATATCTCACAATTCTGACTTTATATCTCTCACTTCTGACTTTATATCTCTTAATTCTGACTTTATATCTCAATTCTGACTTTATATCTCTTAATTCTGACTTTATATCTCTTAATTCTGACTTTATATCTCACAATTCTGACTTTATATCTCAATTCTGACTTTATATCTCACAATTCTGACTTTATATCTCACAATTCTGACTTTATATCTCACAATTCTGACTTTATATCTCACAATTCTGACTTTATATCTCTCACTTCTGACTTTATCTCTCAATTCTGACTTTATATCTCACAATTCTGACTTTATATCTCAATTCTGACTTTATATCTCACAATTCTGACTTTATATCTCTCACTTCTGACTTTATCTCTTAATTCTGACTTTATATCTCTCAATTCTGACTTTATATCTCTTAATTCTGACTTTATATCTCTTAATTCTGACTTTATATCTCAATTCTGACTTTATATCTCTTAATTCTGACTTTATATCTCTTAATTCTGACTTTATATCTCACATTTCTGACTTTATATCTCAATTCTGACTTTATATCTCACAATTCTGACTTTATATCTCACAATTCTGACTTTATATCTCACAATTCTGACTTTATATCTCACAATTCTGACTTTATATCTCTCACTTCTGACTTTATCTCTCAATTCTGACTTTATATCTCACAATTCTGACTTTATATCTCAATTCTGACTTTATATCTCACAATTCTGACTTTATATCTCAATTCTGACTTTATATCTCACAATTCTGACTTTATATCTCACAATTCTGACTTTATCTCTCAATTCTGACTTTATATCTCACAATTCTGACTTTATATCTCTCAATTCTGACTTTATATCTCAATTCTGACTTTATATCTCTCACTTCTGACTTTATCTCTCAATTCTGACTTTATATCTCACAATTCTGACTTTATATCTCAATTCTGACTTTATATCTCACAATTCTGACTTTATATCTCAATTCTGACTTTATATCTCTTAATTCTGACTTTATATCTCTTAATTCTGACTTTATCTCTCAATTCTGACTTTATATCTCACAATTCTGACTTTATATCTCAATTCTGACTTTATATCTCACAATTCTGACTTTATATCTCACAATTCTGACTTTATATCTCTTAATTCTGACTTTATCTCTCAATTCTGACTTTATATCTCACAATTCTGACTTTATATCTCTTAATTCTGACTTTATATCTCAATTCTGACTTTATATCTCACAAATCTGACTTTATATCTCACAATTCTGACTTTATATCTCTTAATTCTGACTTTATCTCTCAATTCTGACTTTATATCTCACAATTCTGACTTTATATCTCAATTCTGACTTTATATCTCACAATTCTGACTTTATATCTCACAATTCTGACTTTATATCTCAATTCTGACTTTATATCTCACAATTCTGACTTTATATCTCTTAATTCTGACTTTATCTCTCAATTCTGACTTTATATCTCACAATTCTGACTTTATATCTCTTAATTCTGACTTCTTTATATTCTGACTTTATATCGCTTAATTCTGACTTTATATCTCATAATTCTGACTTCAGCAGTGGACTCGGACAGGAACTTCACCAGCCTGCATAAACAGTGCATCAGCTCATGTACACAATGTGCTGCTTCAGGCATTTGTAAACACGCGTTCACGGACGGATAAGACAGCCGCTTCATGTTTTTTCTACGCACGTTTTCCGTCCGTCATGAATTTTGTGACCTCGGTGCTGTTCGCGTGTTTATTCACGCGCCGCGCGAATCACGCTTAATTGGGCAGATGTGTTTGCTTTCAGCGAGTATCCAACATGCACATGACAGAATCGCTTTCGACTCGGTTCGTTTGACTGAACGGTTCTGAGTTTGATGCAAACAAGTCAACAAACAGACGTGTGTTTACGAACCTCGCGTTGTGCTCGCAGGCCGCGGCGAACATGAAGGAGATATGTTTTCATAACAAGGTGCTCCTCGTAAAGTGTGAACTAAACATTTTCAATCACACAGATGTGTGTTTACAGCAGAATATAAACCTGTTTATCTCACCGGATCAGCAGCTGCCTGTGGACTTCAGTATTTAACTTGACAGGCAGGAAAATGAGCCGCGCTCACAGTTGCTCACCCCTCTGTGAAATCTTTTAAACAGAGCACTTTATTGAACCTAACCTATTGACAAAATATATTATATATTTGATACATTAGACTTTTATGGCTCATATGATATAGCGAGAATATGGAGGGGAAAAAACAGCTCAATTTTATTCAGAGGCTCAAACTGAGCAAAGATATGCAGTTTGCTGCAGATGCCGATATTACATTTTTTAGATGGCTTGTAATGTAATCTTTATAACAATATAGCACGTAAAATGCATATAAATATCAGTCGTCGCTCGACAGCCGATATGCGTTTATGATCAAAGCTCTGTAGGTGTAAAACATAATGCGATGCAATACGAGGATTGAATAACTAACGCCTGACGATCATATTTGATACTCTTTTTTTTCCTGTGGTTAATCAAGTAAAAGTGTTCAACTTGCAACATTACTTACAATATCAACGTTTAAGTGGACCTTTTCGCATGATGTGATCTCAGTGTCTGGTGTCTCCAGTGAAGTTTCAGCTCAAGATCATTTATTATCGCTCGTCAAATTCGCCTCTATTCGGGCGTGAGCAAAAACACACCGTTTTTTTTTTTTGTGTGTGTGTCCCTTTAAATGCAAATGAGCTCCCAGAAAAGGGCGGAGCTTTAACAGCTCAACAACAACAAAGGTGGAGAATCTCACGCAGACAAAATGAGGAAAGTGTTCAAACGGATGG
>CM074288.1:23202139-23234639 GCA_037194245.1 Opsariichthys bidens
ATATTTGTGCTGGAAAACAAGACAGAAACACTGAGGGAGAAAATATATATTTTTTTGCAGAGTAGTTACAAAGAAATGGCAAGTAACACAACAATTTTTTTTAGTGCTGTCAAATCGATTAATCATGATTAATCGCATCTAACAAAAGTGTGTATGTATATATAATAATAATAATATACTGAAAAATATCAAAAAATGAAAGAGAGTTTATGCTTAAAACAAGAACAAATATCTGAAAACAAAAAAAATCTACTTAACTCAAAGTGAAAACAAGATTGTTTTTCTGACTCGATTGTATTCATACATACATACATACATGCATACATACATACATGCATACATGCATACATACATACATGCATACAAACATACATGCATACATACATACATACATGCATGCATACATACATACATGCATACATGCATACATACATACATGCATACAAACATACATGCATACATACATACATACATGCATACATACATACATGCATGCATGCATACATACATACATACATGCATACATGCATACATACATACATGCATACAAACATACATGCATACATACATACATACATGCATACATACATACATGCATGCATGCATGCATGCATACATGCATACATACATACATATATATACATACATACATGCATACATACATGCATACATACATACATACATGCATACATACATACATGCATAAATACATACATACATGCATATATACATACATACATGCATGCATACATACATACATGCATACATACATACATGCATGCATGCATACATACATACATGCATACATACATACATACATGCATACATACATACATGCATGCATACATACATACATACATGCATACATACATGCATACATACATACATACATACATACATGCATACATACATATATGCATACATACATACATACATGTATGCATACATATACACAGACACAAACTTTGATGTTAGATGCGAGTAATCACAATTAATCGATTTAAGAGCGCTTAATATTTTCAACTTTCGAAAATTTTACAGGATTTGGTGCAGTTAAAGTGTTTTCAAGACCTTTTAAAAGTATAATTAATTCAAGGAGAAATCGAGTTTAATAAACGTGAAATATATTTATCATAAAATTATGTAGCTTAAAAAACAATTTGGACAATTTTTTTCAGGCTTTTGTTGAAGAAGAAAAAGTACAGCTGTCCGATTCTCATGTCTCTCACTTCCATCAGTGACTTCCAAAGATGATGACATTGTCCTAAATCTTCTTTTGACACACAAAAGTCGCTGATGCACATCGAAGCCTCTCATATTGCTTACAGTAATCTGCTCCTTATTAAACAGATAAGTGTTAAACCAGGTTCAAGGACACAAACTCACTCTGGCATGACAGTTTCTAGTTTGTGTTTCTCCAGCCCGGTGTGGAAATCACAGTTCTTCACAGCAGTTTTGGCTCACGGTGTTCTGGGACGCGTACGCCGGGATCCACGGCCAGATCTGTTGTGACGAGGTCTGCCGGACTGTGGTTTTGGACGGTGGATGAGCTGCTCCTGAAGGCACATGGCAATTTTTTGCGAGCAAATTGCTGGATGGAGCCGATTCAGATGATTAGATGCACAAGCTGTTGTGTACGGTAGAGCTCCAGAATTCATGAATCTCCATTTGTACGTCAGTGTTGATAACAAGTTTCAAGGGCTTCAGATTTCTCATGCTTCAGGCACCGTTTCAGTTTGCATTTTGCATTTATATTTAATGTTTTTATTTTTACTTTTATTGCATTGAATGTATACAGTTCATGCATTCATCAAACCTTAGCCATCAAGATCTACTGTAAAATAAACACTTTGCAGATCTATATTAAGGATGCATGGCTAGATTAATCGGGAGCGCTTTACATTATTTAATGCGTTAGGGTCATTCTGTGTCACCTACTCAAATTTTTGATTTTGTTAATATTTTTTATGTTTTATGCAATTCTTTTGATGAAGGGAAACAAGTTTAAACATTATTTATTTTTCAGACATTCCTCTGAAAACGCAAAAAAAAAACTATCATCTGTGTGAAAGTGAACCACATTTGTTTTTTCAATCACTGAAAATGTGTAAAATTTGACCAAGGAGCTGATTTGAGACCCCCATATCTATGGCACTGAAACTATACAGGGCCTTAAAAATGAAGATTTCGAACGTAACGTTTATTAAGAATGAGAATCTAGAAGGATCTTGAGATATCTTGAATACTTTTCGATTTACAGGCACGTAAACTTTGGGAAAGGAGTATTTATGGCACTCAGACAGAAACGTTCTATGCAATTGAGTTGATAGAAAGAAAAAAACGAGATACATTTCCAGTTTCGACATTATTTGTTCTTCAGATATTCCTCTGTTTTTAAAAAAACAAAAACAAAATAATAAATTTGTGCAATTTACTCATGGAGCCGCATTAAGATCTCCACATCTCTGGGACTGAACCATCGAGGGACTTTAAAATGAAGATCTCACAAGAAAAGTTTGTTAAGAACCAGAATCTAAAAGGATATTGAGAAATCTTTAATACTTCTTGAGTTACAGACATGCAAACTTGGCATATAATGAAAACAAAGTCTGTCATCCGATTTTACTAATAGACCTACAAACCTCTGTGTGAAAATAAAATAATGATGCTGCCGTTTTGCCATGCTGTCATTTTTACACCGCCGTAAATTGGCTCCAAATCTCAGGTGAAAATTGTCATTTTGATCCTCCTCTACAAAATACTGGATTACTGGATTAATTAGACATCTGTCACATTTAATATTTTGGCTTTCATCACTGTTTATGTTTGTCTTTCTACAGAAAGAAAAATATTAACAAAATCAAAAATGTGAGCCTGGTGAAGTTTCCGAAATGTGGTTGATTTGACAATGAATGACGCTATTGTAATTGTTAAAATTTTGCAAGGATCCTCTAAAAGTGATCAGTCCAAACTGTACTCACTGTACTCTAGTACCGTCTACAACGACACCAAGGCTCGCCCTGATCGGCCTGACGGGGGCGCTTAAAACCATCAAAAGTGCTTAATGGCTCATGCATTCAGGCGTAGACTTGAGTGTCTCGTGTTGTTGGGATCCTTGGCTCAAGATCCTTGTTTTTTGTTTTTTGAAAAAGCTACTTTTGCGAACTAGTGCAAGGCTTCGATCAGAACCAAACCAGTGCAGTGAGATTCTACATTTTTTTTAATAAAAAAAAAAACCGTACATTTCGATTCACGGTCCACAAGTGCCGCAAAAACTTTCGAAGTTGGTGGAGCCACTTTTACTAAAACGGCTGTAACTCGTGAACGGAATGAGATATGTTCGCCAAATTTGGCACACACATGTAGGAGCTCATTCTGTGGCTGCGTGAAAAAGGACATGGCGACTGGCCACTTGGTGGCGCTATAACAGAACCACGAAAACAGCAATAAATACTTCACCGTTAGTCTGATTGACTCGGAAATTGGCACGCAGTGTCTTTGTTCGATTGTCCATGAGTACATTGACGTATCTTAAAAAACATGGCCAATGAATTTTGAGCAGCTATCGGGCAAGTTTAACGGAGGCCGATCAGAACGAAACTCGCTGAGCCTGTTTGACTCACGGCCCTAGAGGCCTGTGGAGAATTCAAAAGAAATCGGCCACCGGGGGACGCCTTCCCGTTTTCCACCACATGGTACCACATGGTAGAACGTCCCATTCTGGACGACTTTGTCCATTGAATCTTTCGTTAAATATTGGAGATCCTTTCAAAAACCAACTTTGGTGAACTAGACCTAGGTTTTTGGCTCAACCTCGATAACTGATAAAAACTGGTACATTTCCTGTATTGGCTGTTTGGTATTTTCCATCAATGATTGAGATGGTTACAGGCTTTGTAAATAAAACATAATACCTTTTTTACGCAAGTGTTGAAAGGCCTTAAAACGCTTGAACCCTGAAACTTTGACCACATTTTTACATACAACAATTCATAGTGTTTGCAATTCCATTTGGTGCCACTAGGGGCAATAGCACACTTTCCCCTTTAATTCGACGTTGCATCAGTTTCTCGTCGGTTCTGTAATTGCTCTCGATAATTGACACCTCATAATTCACACGCATTTAAATTGTAGATTTCCAGCAGCGCTGCTGGATATGAGATGAACCATGATAAAAATACGTGGAACTGAATTCGATTTCCATGCATTTCCATTGTCATTCAACGTAAATGCCAATCGATTGCCAGAACAACACAAACTAAATAAGTCAAACAGCAACTGAATAAATTCTTCATATCTTACTGGGTTCACATTTCGGTGGTTATTTTTAGCTTCCAGCACCGCAGGGCATTGCAGATGTCTCGGCCAATGACCCGAGTCTTCATTAATATGTATGTTGACAATGGACCCAAGAATAAAAACCTCTCTCCTCTGTTTTTCCTATCCAGTCCCAGCGGGCCACTGATTACCCACAATCCCTTCCCTCAACTGTGAGTGTTTTAAACAAGTGCATCTCATCTGCTTTAGTATTCAGACGTATAAAATGCGATGGACGGATGCATGCGTTGAAAGATCAGGCGATCTTTCTGAGAGTGTAATGTGTGGAGACGGCCCTCTCTCTTCCTGTATCTTACTTGTTAGCCTCTTTAATTAAGAGCGCATTGTTCTGTGGGAAAGAATTGAGCAGGAAAAGCTTCCTGACTCTCTGCCAAGTTAGATTGAGTTTCTCCGTTAAGCTCTGGGCCAGTAATGGAAGCAAGTCAAGCTTGTCAACAGATGCTGTGCTGCAGGATCTGTGTCTTGTCTGTTGGAGCACAAAAGCCATTTCCTGGGGCTTACAGAGGATAAGGTAAAGATACAGGCTTTTTTTTTTTTACAGGAGCATATGCTTGGTTGCACAAATAATCTGGAAATTAGGGATTCTTTTGAGGAAATGTATTAGTAATAGAGCAACCTTTGGAATGCACTGCATTTTTTTTTTTTTTTTTAGTTTTTTTTAAATCAAACGTTCCATTTAGAATATTTGAAACAATTGGAACGTACTCGGTAAACAACACTACATACTAACAGTAAGATGTTTCTGCACCCCAAGTAAAAGTTAAAAACAAGTGAAAACAAGTCTTCTTTATTGTATGCAATGTTGCTTCTCAAGTAAATTAATCTTGTTTTAAGGATTTCTAAATGAAGGGTTGTTGATTTCACTTGAAAAAAGAAAGTTACCGGGTTGCTTTAAAATTGAGTTCAATGAAATTCAAAATTTGAGTTAATACAATGAAGGCAATTGGTTTAATCAACAGAAACACAAAATATGTTATCTGAACCACATTAATTACTGAAGTACAAAAAAAATGTTGTGATAAAAAGTATTTTTTTAATCAAACGTTCCATTTAGAATATTTGAAACAATTGGAACATACTCGATAAGCAACACTACATATTAACAGTAAGACGTTTCTGCACCCCAAGTAAAAGTTAAAAACAAGTGAAAACAAGTCTTCTTTATTGTATGCAATGTTGCTTCTCAAGTAAATTAATCTTGTTTTAAGGATTTCTAAATGAAGGGTTGTTGATTTCACTTGAAAAAAGAAAGTTACCGGGTTGCTTTAAAATTGAGTTCAATGAAATTCAAAATTTGAGTTAATACAATGAAGGCAATTGGTTTAATCAACAGAAACACAAAATATTATGTTATCTGAACCACATTAATTACTGAAGTACAAAAGACAAATGTTGTGATAAAGTTTTTTTTTTCAGTGTACTGGTTTTGGCTAACATAATAGGAATTTATTTCTTAGTTTCTGTTTTCATTTTAATTTGATAGTTTTAGTATTTGTGTTTTTGTCAGCTTTGTTTTGTTTTTTTTAATTCTCATACCCTTTGTTTATTTTAGTACACCAATTTAAACTAAAAAATGAGAAATATTGTCTTGGATACTAATTTTTTATATTTTTTCAGTTAGTTTATTTTATTTCAAGTAATTATATTTTAATTACCCTGGTTAAAGGTCCAGTGTGTAATATCTAGGAGGATCTATTGACAGAAATGCAATATAACTATGCTACCTTGTTAACTTTAACTTTTAAGTGCTACATGAAATAAAGGACCAACCAGACCAATCTTACTCATGAGCCAAGTATATTAAATATAGTTACACAGAACATTCATAATTCGACATTTACACCAACATCTGACAGTTGGAACCAGATGATAAAAAATGCAGTCCATCAATGATGGTTTCCAATCATTTAGGGCCATAAACTTTGAATATGAACAGTACTTAAATGCCACAGCAAAGTTAAACCATCAATGTTAGGCCTAAAGCGTTGATTAGCAGTTCGTTCCAACTCGTTCCAACTTGTTCCAATATTCTCAGTGGTTTAAGCCCCCAAATAATCCACATCTGCTCAGAACACAAATCCTCTGTAAACAAAATTCAAACAAACAAATCATAACCATGTAGACTTTTAACAGACCAAAACTAACAATGAGAATTATTTGCGGGTGAGTTTAGAACTCTAAAGTTCCTGAAACACGGAAAAAAAATGTCTAAAACACCAAGAAGTAGAAAGCTCCAACCATCAATATGAGTAATGACAGCACGTCAACTGGAGAAAATGACTAGTATATCAGTAACAGGAAAACCTTAAATAATCAACTGTTTTTTATCTTTATTTATTTACGTACGCCGCGGGTTCCATTACATGGAAACCGCCATGTTTCTACAGTAGCCCTAAACGGACAAACCTCATTGCTTGACTGGCTACTCTCTTCTGTCTCAGATGACGACGTCTTTGTCCTGTGTCAGCCACCGTAGCTTCTCTATGAGCGTTGAACTGAGACGTTGGTTCCAATTTACAACCTCGACACTAGATGCCGCCAACGTTTACACACACCGAACCTTTAAAGAGACTAATTAAAGATTCATTTTTCTCAGCGTAGATCATCCAAATTGTAAATTTTGCCATTTTTTCCACCAGTATTGATGATCGTTTTACTTGAATAGTGTTTTAAATGTGAGTCTGTTTCTCATATGAAGCTTCATATTACGTCAGAAGACTTGGAACTCAACTTGGAACGGAGCATGACTCATCTTTATGATTATTTTATTTTATTTATGTATTTATTTTGACAGATGTGGCT
Source organism: Opsariichthys bidens (assembly GCA_037194245.1). NCBI lineage: Eukaryota > Metazoa > Chordata > Actinopteri > Cypriniformes > Xenocyprididae > Opsariichthys > Opsariichthys bidens. The sequence continues at coordinate 23,209,280 of CM074288.1, forward strand.
ACTTCTTGTATGGTAAAGATGCACAAAACCTAAAGATTTTGTGAAATGTCAACGTTTTTTACACTTTCTAAATAAAGACATTTTCCCGCCTATTTTTGTGCTGGTATTGACCGCTTACTTATACTTATACTTTGTTATTGTTCCAATCCATTTTTATGTCTTGGAATTAAGCAGCAGGATGTAACATTTCCCAATAAAGGAGAGAACTTGTGTTACATGTGTTTTAGTGAACGATGTTGTAGAGGAGCTGTAGAGTTGGGATGGCAATCCTGCTTTCATGTTTCCCTTTTTATTTCACTCACTGTCCAAAAATGTTCACCCAGCCGCGGTTTCCATGGTCAATTTGCACCATAGAAGCTCTATGGAAGGTTTTGATGGAGTCAGAATTACCTCACAGCCTGAACCTGGACTCCAGTCCTGCCCTCATTAGATGTAGTGTGTCTTTGTGGTGGGTCCGATGGGAATAGCTCATGTTCGGCATTAAGATCCACCGAGCCAAAGGTGTCGCCTCCCTTCACCTTTACTCTATTAATCATGGGCCACATTGAAGCCCACACAGATGTCCTTCCTCCCTCAGCAGTCGAGAGGCTCTCGTCATCCTCCGTGTTGGATAAGGGCGTCTGGAAATCCGGTTTCTCCACCGATACGGAGCGGCGGCCTGTGCTAATGAAGGTGTGGTGCAAGACCCGTTTTGATGTGTTTCTCAGAATAAAAGCCTCAAACAACGTCCCAGCAACAATAGCACCTCGTCACATGGGAGCCGAACCCCAGCTGCACTTCATTATTTGTGCTCTTTCCATATTTAGATGCATGTGCATTCCGTCCTGCAGCAGAGAGTCGATCTTAAAAGCAGTTCACCGCATATTTGTGGCTCGGCAGTCATAGTGCACTTTTTAAGGACTTCCTGCGCCATTTTTCAATTGGACTAAAAAATTGGACACAGATCCTGCAGATGGGGGGAAAACGCATTGTATTAAGTAGGTGTCATGAAACATTTTTCCAGCCGAATGCTAAATGGGCTTTTTTTTTGCACTGTAACGTCGAGCGATGTATGGAAGCTTGTTTCTGCCGTGGAATAAAAAGAAAGGTAATTGTGAATTTTTATCTCACAATTCCGACATTTTTCCCCTCAGAATTTTGTTTACATTTCGTACTTCTGTCTTTACCTCGGAATTCTGAGATTACATCTCACATTTCTGACTTTACCTCAGAATTCTGAGATTACATCTCACATTTCTGACTTTACCTCGGAAGTCTGAGATTACATCTCGCACTTCTGACTTTACCTCGGAATTCTGAGATTACATCTCACATTTCTGACTTTACCTCGGAATTCTGAGATTACATCTCGCATTTCTGACTTTACCTCGGAATTCTGAGATTACATCTCACATTTCTGACTTTACCTCGGAAGTGTGAGATTACATCTCGCACTTCTGACTTCACCTCGGAAGTCTGAGATTACATCTCACATTTCTGACTTTACCTCGGAAGTGTGAGATTACATCTCGCACTTCTGACTTTACCTCGGAAGTCTGAGATTACATCTCGCACTTCTGACTTTACCTCGGAATTCTGAGATTACATCTCACATTTCTGACTTTACCTCGGAATTCTGAGATTACATCTCACATTTCTGACTTTACCTCGGAATTCTGAGATTACATCTCACATTTCTGACTTTACCTCGGAAGTGTGAGATTACATCTCGCACTTCTGACTTTACCTCGGAAGTCTGAGATTACATCTCACATTTCTGACTTTACCTCGGAAGTGTGAGATTACATCTCGTACTTCTGACTTTACCTCGGAAGTCTGAGATTACATCTCACATTTCTGACTTTACCTCGGAAGTGTGAGATTACATCTCACATTTCTGACTTTACCTCGGAAGTGTGAGATTACATCTCGCACTTCTGACTTTACCTTGGAAGTCTGAGATTACATCTCACATTTCTGACTTTACCTCGGAAGTGTGAGATTACATCTCACATTTCTGACTTTACCTCGGAAGTGTGAGATTACATCTCGCACTTCTGACTTTACCTCGGAAGTCTGAGATTACATCTCGCACTTCTGACTTTTACTCGGAATTCTGAGATTACATCTCGCACTTCTGACTTTACCTCGGAATTCTGAGATTACATCTCACATTTCTGACTTTACCTCAGAAGTCTGAGATTACATCTCACATTTATGTCTTTACCTCGGAATTCTGAGTTTACATCTCGCACTTCTGACTTTTACTCGGAATTCTGATATTACATCTCACATTTCTGATTTTACCTCGGATTTCTGAGATTACATCTCACATTTCTGACTTTACCTCGGATTTCTGAGATTACATCTCACATTTCTGACTTTACCTCGGAAGTCTGAGATTACATCTCACATTTCTGACTTTACCTCGGAAGTCTGAGATTACATCTGACATTTCTGACTTTACCTCGGAAGTCTGAGATTACATCTCGCACTTCTGACTTTTACTCGGAATTCTGAGATTACATCTCACATTTCTGACTTTACCTCGGATTTCTGAGATTACATCTCACATTTCTGTCTTTACCTTGGAATTCTGAGTTTACATCTCGCACTTCTGACTTTTACTCGGAATTCTGAGATTACATCTCACATTTCTGACTTTACCTCGGAATTCTGAGTTTACATCTCACACTTCTGACTTTACCTCGGAAGTCTGAGATTACATCTCGCACTTCTGACTTTTACTCGGAATTCTGAGATTACATCTCGCACTTCTGACTTTTACTCGGAATTCTGAGATTACATCTCGCACTTCTGACTTTACCTCGGAATTCTGAGTTTACATCTCGTACTTCTGACTTTTACTCGGAATTCTGAGATTACATCTCGCACTTCTGAATTTTACTCGGAATTCTGAGATTACATCTCACATTTCTGTCTTTACCTCGGAATTCTGAGATTACATCTCGCACTTCTGACTTTTACTCGGAATTCTGAGATTACATCTCGCACTTCTGACTTTTACTCGGAATTCTGAGATTACATCTCGCACTTCTGACTTTTATTCGGAATTCTGAGATTACATCTCACATTTCTGTCTTTACCTCGGAATTCTGAGATTACATCTCGCATTTCTGTCTTTACCTCGGAAGTCTGAGATTACATCTCGCACTTCTGACTTTTACTCGGAATTCTGAGATTAAATCTCGCACTTCTGACTTTACCTCGGAATTCTGAGTTTACATCTCGTACTTCTGACTTTTACTCGGAATTCTGAGTTTACATCTCGCACTTCTGACTTTTACTCGGAATTCTGAGATTACATCTCACATTTCTGTCTTTACCTCGGAATTCTGAGATTACATCTCACATTTCTGACTTTACCTCGGAATTCTGAGATTACATCTCGCACTTCTGACTTTTACTCGGAATTCTGAGATTACATCTCACATTTCTGTCTTTACCTCGGAATTCTGAGATTACATCTCACATTTCTGACTTTACCTCGGAAGTCTGAGATTACATCTCGCACTTCTGACTTTTACTCGGAATTCTGAGATTACATCTCGCACTTCTGACTTTTACTCGGAATTCTGAGATTACATCTCACATTTCTGTCTTTACCTCGGAATTCTGAGATTACATCTCACATTTCTGACTTTACCTCGGAAGTCTGAGATTACATCTCGCACTTCTGACTTTTACTCGGAATTCTGAGATTACATCTCGCACTTCTGACTTTTACTCGGAATTCTGAGATTACACCTCACATTTCTGTCTTTACCTCGGAATTCTGAGATTACATCTCGCACTTCTGACTTTTACTCGGAATTCTGAGATTACATCTCGCACTTCTGTCTTTACCTCGGAATTCTGAGTTTACATCTCGCACTTCTGACTTTACCTCGGAATTCTGAGTTTACATCTCGCACTTCTGACTTTACCTCGGAATTCTGAGATTAAATCTCTCACTTCTGACTTTCTCTGAGTTCACGTCTCACAATTTTGACTTTCTCTTTATGGTACATAAATATATTCCGATGCCATCTACTGTACCACCAATTTTATAGCCGTTTGAAACTCAACAGTGATTTTCTGGGCATGAAGTGTTAAACATGCTGCCATAAACATGGAAAACTTGGCATTTATCAAGTGAAATATTCTTGAGAGGACTGACATTTATAAGAGCGCTAATGATGTATAAAATATACCATATTTGCAATTTTATAATGCGAATTAAGTTGATCGTTCACACGTTAAAGCGCCTTAATGGCAATTTCGTATGATTCTCTGCCTGTCTGAATGCAAATTACGAGATCAGTGGTTCCAAATCATCAATAAAAGTCATTAGACTAAAATATAGAAAATGGCCATAATTTTGCAAATAAATGCAAAGACACAGGGCCAGATTGGAGCGTTGGCTTTTATTTCGAAGCTTTGTACAAATCCACGTGTTTCTGTCCGGGCTACTGTCCAGAAATTATTAGATACATGGAAATCAAGGAGTAATATTTGTCTTAATGTCCACTTCCAGAAACATGACGAGTTTGTTCCTTTGCATGACCTAATATTCAGCCGATGTGGCAGAAATCAACCAGAATCGTTCCTGTGATCTCGGGGTCACAGCGTTTGTGTTATTGATGGGAATCGGTCGCAGCGGAAACACTCGCTTCACTTCAGACTGCTCTGTTCTTTCTCATTGTTAGAGGAGGTAAATATCACTGCTGTTTTGCTTTGTTTCATAGAGGAGTGTGCCGATCGCGTGTTGTTCTGCTTGAACCGTCCGTTGGAGATGTGCTCTAATTTGTGAGGAAACGGTCCTGCTGCTTCGGCGCTGTTGCCTGGATACCTCATCCACCTGGAGCAGCATATGGCCACAGCATGTTGTGCTCCGTGTGAATTAGCAGAAAGCCAAAACATCCCGGTGTGGTGATGTAACGTGCCTTAGAAGAGTTTTGCAAGGTGAGATTCGATCTTCACAGATGCCACAGGAGGGAGAGCCGCAAAAGAGCAGCTACGACCGAGACAAAGACATCATCGCCCGACGACAGCAAAGACAAAACGTTGGAGCAAAACCTCAGTCATTTTTGAGAACACTTTTAGTTATGTAATGCATTTAAGCATAAAAAGCAAACGCCGCAGTGGCCCCAGACTTTTTTCATTGCGTTAGATAACAAAATGTCAAACCAAATGGCGTTTATTTGAAAGATACCACACTCTTTTGAAAAGTGATGCAGAACTTCTGACAAGTTTGTTAGTTTGTGGCATCAGCCGACTGTCACACTGTTTGTATTTTTCACGCTTTGCCTTTATAACTTTATCACATCGAAATGAACATCATTTGCTCATTTTTATTCTTCCAAACCTGACTAATGTTTTTCATATTTCACAGAAAGAATTTAAAAAAAAAAAATTAGTTGTCCAAGTTTTTTCCTCCTCTTCTTCCTCTTGTCATGGAGTTCAGTGCAATGAACTGGAATATTCAGAAAAATTAACAGATTTACTTATAAAGTTTAAAAACGGATCAGCTTCTGATGCAGCGAGATCCAAGTGTGAGCAAAAACACGCCGTTTTTGTGTGCACGTCCCTTTAAATGCAAATGAGCTGCTGCTCCAGAAGAGGGCGGAGCTTTAACAGCTCAACAACAACAAAGCTGGAGAATCTCACGCTGACAAAATGAGGAAAGTGTTCAAACTGATGGAGAGACTCAGGAAGACGTTCCAACTTTTAGAATGAAACTGATTTATTTTTGATGTGTTATTTAACGGACTTGAACAGTTGTGTTTTTATTAATGTAAACAAATAGTGGCAACACTTAAATTAAAGTCAAACTACAGCTACAGGTTTATTTCACAATGCAAAATGCACAGAAAAAATCATTTCTGTCGCACAATTTGTCATGTTTTTATCATAACCGACTGCAGAATCTTGAACATATTTTCAATCATATTTGAAGGGTCAGTTTTACTACTTTTGACCATTACTGTATATTTAAAACATTTATTAATCTTAGTTAATATCAGTATTTACTAATTAGAAGTTGTATTATGCCTCTTTCACAAGATGTAAAGTAAAAGTTTCAGCTCAAAATCCCCCACAGATCATTTATTATCGCTTGTCGAATTTGTTTGTTTTTGTGTGCGCGTCCCTTTAAATGCAAATGAGCTGCTGCTCCAGAAGAGGGCGGAGCTTTAACAGCTCAACAACAACAAAGCTGGAGAATCTCACGCAGACAAACTGAGGAAAGTGTTCAAACGGATGGAGACGTTTCTGAACGGTTAGTGGATAAATTGATGTCGTTGCTGTGGAGTTGATCGACTCATTTCATTAGAGTCAGCATGAAACAGAAGCTTCAATCGCCTTTTCTTCCCTATTGTGCTGCGTAACCAGGTGAAACGGCTTCGCAAACGAGAACAAATGTAGGGCGGGGCTTGATTTTGTTCGTGTGGAACTGATTGAATGGTGGTGGTTTGCTATTGGCTGATCTCACGTGAGTGACGGGTTGCCCCGCCCCGAAAGAGGGAGGGGAGGTTATTCTGATTCGAGATCATGAGGAACTTGAATTTAAAACCGTAACGATGTGTACGGATCAACCCAATTAAAAAAACAAGAGTTGTCTATTTTGATTTCACGGCGAATCGAAGGCCAATTACAAACCCTGGAGTATTTTTCACTCTCCTGCTCACAACGCCCCGCGGCAGGCGACTGGTGTGAAAGCGAGGTCAGGGACGTGTCTATTCCCAGCATCCGTCCTCCTGCCAAGACTTCCATCCATCAGCCGGCCGGCCGAGTGGCATCCGCTCCGGGTCACGCCCTCGTATGGCGTCCGCGGTGCTGCTGGGACACCTGCTCCTCGCGACTCTCGCCAAGAGCCGAACGTGCGCTTCCCTTCGTGAGCGGCTTCTAAAAACAGTGCAATATTTCATAATAAATGGTGCAAAAGACCACCTGGGTTATTCTGTCATTGACACACACTTTTTGTTAGTTTATTAATTCGTTCGGTTTATTTTAAAGTTCATTCGATTCTCTGTGTTGAGTTGATTTTAGCCGTATCGTCCAAACACACGTGTTCTGGTTCTCAGGAGTGTTTGTTATGGTTCTCTGCTTCGGGGTTTCCAAAAACAGGCAGCAATTTCCCCTGAAGATGTGAAGATGCCCGTCAGTTTCATGTTCTGTGAGAATCGGTGATTTGTTTGTTTGACCAATCCTTTGGGAAGGAACGATCCGTTTGACTGACCACTATTCTTTTTTTGCTGACTTGATTATTTTGTTATTTTGGTGTCATTAATATGCTCTTATTTTGAATAGTTTTTATTATTTTTTTTTTAAGTTTATTTGAATTTTTGTGTGTTTTTATTTTATTTTTTAGTAGTTTTGTTATTTGCTTTTGTCATTATTAATTTTCATTTTTTTTCATTTCTATTTAGTTTTATTTTATTTGTTTTTTGTGTATATTACATACATAAACATGCATGCACGCGTATATATATATATATATATAGAATTTCGTTTCTAGTTAGCTTTATTTTTATTTTAGTTTCTTGAGCATCAAATCATCATATCAGAATGATTTCTGAAGGGTCATGTGACTCTGAAGTAATGATGCTGAAAATTCAGCTTTGATCACTGGATATAAATTATATTTTCAAATATTTTCACATAGACAACAGTTATTTAAAATTGTTAAAATATTTCATAATATTGCTGTTCTTACTGTATTTTAAATTAAATAAATGCAGCCTTGGTGAGCAGACAAAACTTATTTAAAAAAAAAAAAAATATATATATATATATATATATATATATTACATTATTATTGATATGTTTAATAGTTTTAGTCAAGAAACAGTTAGTTAATTTTTAGTTTTTTGCAGTTTATAGATATATACATACACACCCACATGTACATTTATATTATACACTGAGAATGTAAGAATAGTTAAGAATAAAAGCACTAGGCCGTTTCCTTCTGGAAGCTCAAATCTAATTATTCTCTGTAATTCTGTTTGGTGCCTCATGAAACTTCATCTTTAAGGTCAACTCTGCTTTTATCTTTGAAAGTTTCGCTCTCTGTTTCCTCAGACTTTCCTCATCTCGTCCCAGACAGGCGTCTTCAATCAAAGCACTCTTAATTTAAGTCTTGGCCTCTGAGGTAAAATGAGCTTATAAAAAACAGCCACGCACAAACAAACACTTCTCGGCCCCTGACAGCATTGATTCATTCCCTGATCACTTTTGTGAACTCGCCGCGAGTTCGTTTGAAGGGTGATGCGCACATCAGAATTCAGAGAACGAGACGCCAGCGCTCGAGTTCGTCTCATCTGGATTCGACCTCGGTAAATGAGGTGGAAAGCTCTCAATTCAATTCTGTCACGGATCACTCAGGAGTTGATGCATCATCTTTCTGAGTTGAAGGATGAACTCGTGACAGGCTAAATAGATGCTCAAACTCCAGCTTATTTAATCTCGAGATTATCTAAGGTCGGGTTCGAATGTGGTCGCTTGTAAAATCTTGACCCTCGGATGTAAGACCAGCGGCGCCGACCGCTCTCAGTTCATCTCCTGTAGATAGTCATGCACGATCTGCCCAGAGATGATTCCCAGAGAATTGTCAGACACCATTTCCTGGGCTTCAGACGTCCTTACCAACGGAGAAACGCATTTCTCATACTCTATTGAATAATTTGAGCGGCTGCAGTTAGCTAATCGTATATGAGGCACAATTAACTCTAAAAACTGTTCATATATTCAAGTTCTGCCTATAATAGTTTTGTTTTGAAGTCTGCAAGATCTGTAGTTTATGTGCATCCGTAAGCCCTACTCTGAGCGGGACTCTAACCCGGGTCTCGGGTAGGTGAGTCGGACACTCTAACAAGGAGGCTAAAGGCTCCTATTAATACTTTTCTATTCATTTTTAAATATTTAATTATTTTTTTACAGTGTATGGTTCACATAGAAATTAATAAAATAATAATAATAATAATAATAATAATAAACTATCCTTCCCTTTTCCCTTCCTACTCTAGCTTATGGGACTGAGCAATGTATGAAACTTGTATTGTGAGCACTTCCTGTGCCAATTCATGAAGAATCGCTTGTTTGCATTCCTCACTTGTAAGTCGCTTTGGATAAAAGCGTCTGCTAAATGACTAAATGTAAATGTGAGGCACAATTAACTCTAAAAACTTGATGGCAATGTTACCGATATCAGCTGACTGTCACCCTGTTCATATATTCAAGTTCTGCCTATAATAGTTTTGTTTTGAAGTCTGCTAGATCTGTAGTTTACGTGCATCTGTAAGCCCTACTCTGAGCGGGACTCTAACCCGGGTCTCGGGTATGTGAGTCGGACACTCTAACAAGGAGGCTAAAGGTTCCTTTTAATACTTTTCTATTCATTTTTAAATATTTAATTATTTTTTTACAGTGTATGGTTCACATAGAAATTAATCATTTTCTCATCCTTGTGTTCTTCCAACGTCAAAAACAAAATATTCGTGGAATATCACTTCATTTATCAAAGAGTCTCTCTAACCCAACTCTGCTCTGTCCTCGTTGTTCTGAAGTGGATCAAACGGCGTCTTCTCGACATGAACAACATGAACCAAACTCTTCAAGTCTCAGATACAACTACAGTTTTGAGGGCGGTACTAAACAGATGCTGATCAGCCAATGAAAACCACAGGTGGGCATTATGCAAATGTATTACGTTATGAAGCTGTGTAACAAGTTTCAGAATCACTTCTTTGTTTTAGGAGACTTTATTTTCGATCTGTACAGATTATATTTGAGAGAGCATCTTTTTATTTAAAACATTTTAGTGCAGGACTTACTTTGAAACCGTTTTCACTCAGAAATGGCTGGGAAATTTAGCAAATACTTACAAAGAAACAGTAAGTAAATTGGAAATAGAAATTGTATTTTCTTTAAATAATAATAATTTTATAAGTAATTATAATTAAATATAATAATATTTTTATATTTAATAATTATAATGAAATATAATAATATTTCAAGTAAATTGGAAACAGAGCAACTGAAATGGTTTTTTCTTTAAATAATAATAATAATTTTACAAATAATTATAATTACATATAATAATATTTTTATATTTAAGAATTATAAATATAATAATATTTCAAGTAAATTGGAAATAGAAAAACTGAAATTGTATTTTCTTTAAATCATAATAATTTTATATATAATTATAATTAAATATAATAATATTTTTATATTTAATAATTATAATTAAATGTAATAATATTTCAAGTAAATTGGAAATAGAAAAACTGAAATTGTATTTTCTTTAAATAATAATAATAATTTTACGAATAATTATAATTAAATATAATAATATTTTTATATTGAATAATTATAATTAAATATAATAAAATGTCAAGTAAATTGGAAATAGAAAAACTTAAATTGTATTTTCTTTAAATCATAATAATTTTATAAATAATTATAATTAAATATAACAATATTTTAATTTTTAATCATTATAATTAAATATAATATTTTTTTAATTGAATAATTATAAAAAATATATAATTTTTTAAAAATAATAATTATAAAAAATAATGTATTACTTTTTATTCATTCTTAAATATATAATTTTTTTTTTTTTTTTTTTTTTTACAACGCATGCTTCACATAGAAATTAATTTCCTCATCCTTACGTTCTTATTTTATATTATTCGTTTCGATATTTTACAGAAATACGCAGCTGCTCTTCTCAATGCAAAAAAAGTTCCATTAAAAACACAATAGAAATGAACTGGAATAATGAGTTACATTCAAGTTTCTCATATGAATAGAACTTGTTTCATTCTTGTCATATTTGATTAATTTTTTTAACATTAACTGTTATTTACTGTTATTTTATTACAGGAAAAATCTGCATTATAAAGCACGGTATAAATAAACACGACTTGACTTGATATGATCATGTCTTTAAAATACTGGCATGTTTGCAGACGTACATTATAAAAAGGCGCTTTGCCACCTGACTGTGATTGGATTTATTGACGTCGTTTGGTCATGCCATATCTTTTCCTCCCTTCTCCTCACGGTTTTTGACAGTAGCAGTCTGACAGCTAACATGGAGCTAATGTAAAAGCACTGACCCGTGCAAAGTGGTCAGAGTTCACCTGCAGGAGCGTCACGTGACCAGATTGCTTTGACAAGGGAAGTTATTTTGACAGGGTTTGCAATGAAAATAGAACCGCGACAACAAAAACACATAAAAAAAAAATGGGAAGAATTATTTCTCAGGATGCTCCGCTGTCAAACTCAAGCCACCGTCCAGTTTAAACGTTAAAAGAAGACAAATGTTTTCTCGGCTCTATCTAAAAAAAACCCCACATCTGAATCGATATCTAAGCATCTTTAAGACAAGATAAATTCACCTGTGATTCGTTTTGTGGCTCTGGCAGATTTCTACGCTCACACGAGACACAATATAGTTATACAGAATATTGATGCATTCTTTGAAAACGAGCCGCTGCGTCTCGTGCAGTTTTGATTTTCTGCTCAATTTATTTTGTTTTAAGGATGTGTAGAAGGTTTTACTCGAAAACAAGACAAATATGCTCTTTCGGAATTAAATTTTACAGTGTTTACACATCTAGAAAAGCTCAATAAACCTGCAGCTTCACTCTGTCCGCAGCACAATTAGACATAATTACGCCCAGAAAATGGATTAAACAATTGTCTTTGCATGAATAATGTAAATCGAATATCGTTCCCTGGCAGTCTTAAATGGGCACTGTTCTCGTATCGATTTCTGTCTGGTCCTGACCGCTGCCTCTCATGTCTCAGTTCGCCAGCTTCCTGTCATGAATCCATTTCCTCTTCACTGGTCTGTCCTGTTCACTTTGAGCTTCGCTCCATCAGCGGATCCATCAAGACTTCCCTCGCCTCAATATTTATCACCTTAAAGCTCACAACTGCACAGTAGTGTGTGTGTGTGTGTGTGTGTCCTGTCTGCTAAACATTTACATTTCTGCTCTAAACAGCCTCTAAACAAATCGCACTGAAAGGTTCTTACATGGCAAATCCGCCTTTTTTAATGCATATGTTGTTCTCAATGGAAGCTCGTTTCCATCACGGAATAAAAAACGGAAATGTTTACATAATAATGATTCCTCCCTCAGAATCGCACGATATGAAGTCACAATTGCGACAAATAAAGTAAGAATTGCGAGAAAAAAATCTAAATCGTGAGAAAAATGTCAGAATTGCGAGAGAAAAATCACAATTGTGAGAAATAAAGTAAGAATTTCGAGAAAAAATTTAAATTTTACAAAAAAATGTCAAAATTGCGAGTAAAATGTCAGAATTGCGAGAAAGTCAAACTTGTGAGATATAAACTTGCAATTGCGAGAAAAAATGTCAGAATTGCGAGAAAAAAAATCATAATTGTGAGAAATAAAGTAAAAATTTCGAAAAAAAAAATCGAAACTGTACGAAAAATGTCAGAATTGCAAGAAAAAATGTCAAAATTGCAAGAAAGCAAAACTTGCGAGATATAAACTTGCAATTGCGAGAAAAACGTCAGAGTTGCAAGAAAAAAATCACAATTGCAAGATATAAAGTAAAAATTTCGAGAAAAAATCTAAATTGTACGAAAAATGTCAGAATTGCGAGAAAGTGAAAATTGCGAGATATAAACTTGCAATTGTGAGAAAAAAGTCAGAATTGCGAGAAAGCGAATATTTTGAGATATAAAACTTGCAATGGCGAGAAAAATATCCGAATTGCAAGAAAAAAATCACAATTGCGAGAAATAAAGTAAGAATTTCAAGAAAAAATTTAAATTTCACAAAAAAATGTCAAAATTGCGAGTAAAATGTCAGAATTGCGAGAAAGTCAAACTTGTGAGATATAAACTTGCAATTGCGAGAAAAATGTCAGAATTGCGAGAAAAAAATCATAATTGTGAGAAATAAAGTAAAAATTTCGAAAAAAAAATCGAAACTGTACGAAAAATGTCAGAATTGCAAGAAAAAAATCACAATTGCGAGAAATAAAGTAAGAATTTCAAGAAAAAATTTAAATTTCACAAAAAAATGTCAAAATTGCGAGTAAAATGTCAGAATTGCGAGAAAGTCAAACTTGTGAGATATAAACTTGCAATTGCAAGAAAAATGTCAGAATTGCAAGAAAAAACTCACAATTGTGAGAAAAAAGTCAGAATTGCGAGAAAGCGAAAATTTTGAGGTACAAACCTTGAAATTGCGAGAAAAATGTCAGAATTGCGAGACGTAAACTTTTGAAAAAGTAAGAATTGTAATAAAAAAAAAAGTTGCAATGACTTTGTTTATTTTTTATTTTGTAATCAGTGGCGGAAACGAGCTTCCATAGTTCTCTGACTTTTTCAAAAAAGAAACATTAGCTTGTGTTTCTAACACCAGCCACTAGGGGCGTCCGCACGAACACAACCGAATCAGTTCAATCCAGTGTGAGAGAAAGACCAGTGGAAGTGCAAATGATTCCAATGCTTTGCTTCAATCTGATCTCCATGTAACGTGTGAGCTCTCAAATTCACACTGTACACGCGTTCATTCTGAAGCTTTCAGATTCTCCGCTCATTATGACTCTCTCTTTGTGTTCGCTTTGGCTCTCCTGCTGAATTTAAACAGTATGGCAGATAAATATATTCATGTGAGGAAGCCAAACATCTGGATTTCCTCTTTCCCACCGGCCAGTTCAGACCGCCATGCCGTCTCATTCCTGCCACATGTTGAAGGATATGAGGTTGGAAACATATTACCATCTCATTTAATTAATATGAGGCTGTAGATGTTGTGAACTTCACCTCGAATGCCTGTTTTGGGCTTTTATCAGAGCAGCTTGTGTCGTTGCACGAAAAAGAACAAGATGATCGAGACAGAAATAGCAGCGTGACTTTATGAATATAGTGACATGAAACAAAGAAACACCCATGAAACAGACAGTAAATACAGTGTTTGCTCCACTGTAACCTGTGGTTAACTGGTTGGTTCAATAAAAAGTTTCCATGGATGTTAAAGGTTCTTCTTGGAACCATCAATGCCAATTAAGACCCTTTGTTTTTAAGAGCATTGGACGTCAGGGGGAACGAAATGATTTCCAGGATAGTAATAGCGGTTATTTGTTGCTAGGTTACTTTGCTCTGGGGATGCATTTTGACAAAAAGCCCCTCTTGAGATTAATCAGGATCAGCTCTCTGGTTGGCTGGATTTGGAGACGGACACACAAACGCTTGAGATTTTCTAGGGCCAATTTTGCTAATGTTACTTGTTTTCTGATGCGATGTACATGAGCCAATTTATTTATTCATTTATTTTTAGAAATAATTTAATTAAGAATAATATTAACCCTGTAAAGTCTGACTTATGGAAGAATAGAAATATCTAATTATTCGAATTGGAAGAGTTTATTGAACCTGTGTGACACAAAAACTACCCAAACACTGGGTTGTTACGTCTGACCCAGGATCTGTGTGACACAAAAACTACCCAAACACTGGGTTGTTACGTCTGACCCAGGATCTGTGTGACACAAAAACTACCCAAACACTGGGTTGTTACGTCTGACCAGGATCTGTGTGACACAAAAACTACCCAAACACTGGGTTGTTACGACTGACCCAGGATCAGTGTGACACAAAAACTACCCAAACACTGGGTTGTTACGACTGACCCAGGATCAGTGTGACACAAAAACTACCCAAACACTGGGTTGTTACGTCTGACCCAGGATCTGTGTGACACAAAAACTACCCAAACACTGGGTTGTTACGTCTGACCCAGGATCTGTGTAACACAAAAACTACCCAAACACTGGGTTGTTCCGTCTGACCCAGGATCTGAGTGACACAAAAACTACCCAAACACTGGGTTGTTACGTCTGACCCAGGATCTGTGTGACACAAAAACTACCCAAACACTGGGTTGTTACGACTGACCCAGGATCTGAGTGACACAAAAACTACCCAAACACTGGGTTGTTACGTCTGACCCAGGATCTGTGTACCACAAAATCTACCCAAACACTGGGTTGTTACGTCTGACCCAGGATCTGTGTGACACAAAAACTACCCAAACACTGGGTTGTTCCGTCTGACCCAGGATCTGTGTGACACAAAAACTACCCAAACACTGGGTTGTTCCGTCTGACCCAGGATCTGAGTGACACAAAAACTACCCAAACACTGGGTTGTTACGTCTGACCCAGGATCTGTGTGACACAAAAACTACCCAAACACTGGGTTGTTACGTCTGACCCAGGATCTGTGTGACACAAAAACTACCCAAACACTGGGTTGTTACGTCTGACCCAGGATCTGTGTGACACAAAAACTACCCAAACACTGGGTTGTTACGTCTGACCCAGGATCTGTGTGACACAAAAACTACCCAAACACTGGGTTGTTACGTCTGACCCAGGATCTGTGTGACACAAAAACTACCCAAACACTGGGTTGTTACATCTGACCCAGGATCTGTGTGACACAAAAACTACCCAAACACTGGGTTGTTACGTCTGACCCAGGATCTGTGTGACACAAAAACTACCCAAACACTGGGTTGTTACGTCTGACCCAGGATCTGTGTGACACAAAAACTACCCAAACACTGGGTTGTTACGTCTGACCCAGGATCTGTGTGACACAAAAACTACCCAAACACTGGGTTGTTACGTCTGACCCAGGATCTGTGTGACACAAAAACTACCCAAACACTGGGTTGTTACATCTGACCCAGGATCTGTGTGACACAAAAACTACCCAAACACTGGGTTGTTACGACTGACCCAGGATCTGAGTAACACAAAAACTACCCAAACACTGGGTTGTTACGACTGACCCAGGATCTGAGTAACACAAAAACTACCCAAACACTGGGTTGTTACGACTGACCCAGGATCTGAGTAACACAAAAACTACCCAAACACTGGGTTGTTACGACTGACCCAGGATCTGAGTAACACAAAAACTACCCAAACACTGGGTTGTTACGACTGACCCAGGATCTGAGTGACACAAAAACTACCCAAACGCTGGGTTGTTACGACTGACCCAGGATCTGAGTAACACAAAAACTACCCAAACGCTGGGTTGTTACGACTGACCCAGGATCTGTGTGACACAAAAACTACCCAAACACTGGGTTGTTACGACTGACCCAGGATCTGTGTGACACAAAAACTACCCAAACGCTGGGTTGTTACGACTGACCCAGGATCAGTGTGACACAAAAACTACCCAAACGCTGGGTTGTTACGACTGACCCAGGATCTGTGTGACACAAAAACTACCCAAACGCTGGGTTGTTACGACTGACCCAGGATCAGTGTGACACAAAAACTACCCAAACGCTGGGTTGTTACGACTGACCCAGGATCAGTGTGACACAAAAACTACCCAAACGCTGGGTTGTTACGACTGACCCAGGATCTGTGTGACACAAAAACTACCCAAACGCTGGGTTGTTACGACTGACCCAGGATCAGTGTGACACAAAAACTACCCAAACGCTGGGTTGTTACGACTGACCCAGGATCTGTGTGACACAAAAACTACCCAAACGCTGGGTTGTTACGACTGACCCAGGATCTGTGTGACACAAAAACTACCCAAACGCTGGGTTGTTACGACTGACCCAGGATCTGTGTGACACAAAAACTACCCAAACGCTGGGTTGTTACGCCTGACCCAGGATCTGTGTGACACAAAAACTACCCAAACGCTGGGTTGTTACGACTGACCCAGGATCTGTGTGACACAAAAACTACCCAAACGCTGGGTTGTTACGTCTGACCCAGGATCTGTGTGACACAAAAACTACCCAAACGCTGGGTTGTTACGCCTGACCCAGGATCTGTGTGACACAAAAACTACCCAAACGCTGGGTTGTTACGACTGACCCAGGATCTGAGTGACACAAAAACTACCCAAACGCTGGGTTGTTACGACTGACCCAGGATCTGAGTGACACAAAAACTACCCAAACACTGGGTTGTTACGACTGACCCAGGATCTGTGTGACACAAAAACTACCCAAACACTGGGTTGTTACGACTGACCCAGGATCTGTGTGACACAAAAACTACCCAAACGCTGGGTTGTTACGACTGACCCAGGATCAGTGTGACACAAAAACTACCCAAACGCTGGGTTGTTACGACTGACCCAGGATCTGTGTGACACAAAAACTACCCAAACGCTGGGTTGTTACGTCTGACCCAGGATCTGTGTGACACAAAAACTACCCAAACACTGGGTTGTTACGACTGACCCAGGATCTGTGTGACACAAAAACTACCCAAACGCTGGGTTGTTACGACTGACCCAGGATCTGTGTGACACAAAAACTACCCAAACGCTGGGTTGTTACGACTGACCCAGGATCTGTGTGACACAAAAACTACCCAAACGCTGGGTTGTTACGTCTGACCCAGGATCTGTGTGACACAAAAACTACCCAAACACTGGGTTGTTACGCCTGACCCAGGATCTGAGTGACACAAAAACTACCCAAACACTGGGTTATTACGTCTGACCCAGGATCTGTGTGACACAAAAACTACCCAAACACTGGGTTGTTACACCTGACCATAGGCGGAGTTTCACTTTTGTGCTTGGGGGGGCACCTACCAGGCCAGCAGACCACGAGCTCAGATTTTTTTTTATATCATATTTATATATCATACATTCTACATATAAAATACATTTACAATGAACAATGACTTTATACAAAGAATAGCGAATAGAACAGACTCTTTATAGTTGCTGTTTTGTTTTGCATCTGCAGTGATAGGGTTAACGCGGGGAGTTCAGAAGTGCGGCGAAAAAAAGCGAGTTGTGTTAGACGGGTGCGCTTGTTACACAGTCCCTCCAGAAAAACGCGGGATTTCTTTGTGATTGTTGCGGGCAAAAATCCTTGATTATGCGGCACGTTTTCTTAAAAAACGCGATGGAATATGCGGGATATTTTTGCAATTTTATGCGACGAAATTGCGGGAACTTGCAAAAACTGCGGTTTTTGATGCAAAAGAGGGAAAAAAAAGGTGATTCCCCCCAATACCCTGTTCTCACTGGATACTGAGACTTTGATACTGATATATGAGACTTTTTTTTGCAGCGAAAATGAAATCATAGCATATTTTTCTTGCTGAAATCGGCAATTTATGCGGCGAAAGTGCGGCATATTTGAAAAAATGTGACCCCCGCATAAATATGCGGACTTTGGCTGATTATGCATGAAATCAAACGATCGCATAATCGCGTTTTTCTGGAGGGACTGATTACAGTGTGTTCTTCTTAGTTCCGATTAAAGTTCATAAACAGAGCCTCCCTTGACCTGTCATAGAACTACTTCAGACATTACAATATCTTACCTAATGCAGAACCGGCGTTGTTCTCTGATGCGGCCTCGATTGCTGTGGTAGTATTAGCAGCAATGGAATTGATAGTTGAAGTAGAATTAGAAAACTCCACACTTTTAGTAGTGTTTTTTTTATTAAAAAAAAACGACGAATGTCCATTTTGTTTATTCAGCGCGTAAAAAAGAACGAGAAGAGCGTCCACTCACGTACCGCGATACTTTGAGATTCACAAATCGCGGGAGAATGTAATAAAGCTACAGTAATTAAAAATTAATTAGCCATATCTTACTCATTCTATACACATAACTAATAAGATAAGACTAATAAAACGAGAAAATTTGAATTCTGTAATAAAAAAAAAATATTCAAAGCACAAGACAGGCATTAATTGGCTCTGGACTGGGGGGGCACTGCCCCCCCCAGACCCCCCAAACTCCGCCTATGCACCTGACCCAGGATCTGTGTGACACACAAAAACTACCCAAACACTGGGTTGTTACGACTGACCCAGGATCTGTGTAACACAAAAACTACCCAAACACTGGGTTGTTACGTCTGACCCAGGATCTGTGTGACACAAAAACTACCCAAACGCTGGGTTGTTACGTCTGACCCAGGATCTGTGTGACACAAAAACTACCCAAACACTGGGTTATTACGTCTGACCCAGGATCTGTGTGACACAAAAACTACCCAAACACTGGGTTGTTACGTCTGACCCAGGATCTGTGTGACACAAAAACTACCCAAACACTGGGTTGTTACGTCTGACCCAGGATCTGTGTGACACAAAAACTACCCAAACACTGGGTTGTTACGTCTGACCCAGGATCTGTGTGACACAAAAACTACCCAAACGCTGGGTTGTTACGACTGACCCAGGATCTGTGTGACACAAAAACTACCCAAACGCTGGGTTGTTACGACTGACCCAGGATCTGTGTGACACAAAAACTACCCAAACGCTGGGTTGTTACGACTGACCCAGGATCTGTGTGACACAAAAACTACCCAAACGCTGGGTTGTTACGTCTGACCCAGGATCTGTGTGACACAAAAACTACCCAAACGCTGGGTTGTTACGTCTGACCCAGGATCTGTGTGACACAAAAACTACCCAAACGCTGGGTTGTTACGTCTGACCCAGGATCTGTGTGACACAAAAACTACCCAAACGCTGGGTTGTTACGTCTGACCCAGGATCTGAGTGACACAAAAACTACCCAAACACTGGGTTGTTACGTCTGACCCAGGATCTGTGTGACACAAAAACTACCCAAACACTGGGTTGTTACGTCTGACCCAGGATCTGTGTGACACAAAAACTACCCAAACACTGGGTTGTTACGTCTGACCCAGGATCTGAGTGACACAAAAACTACCCAAACACTGGGTTGTTACGTCTGACCCAGGATCTGTGTGACACAAAAACTACCCAAACACTGGGTTGTTACGTCTGACCCAGGATCAGTGTGACACAAAAACTACCCAAACACTGGGTTGTTACGTCTGACCCAGGATCTGTGTGACACAAAAACTACCCAAACACTGGGTTGTTACGTCTGACCCAGGATCTGAGTGACACAAAAACTACCCAAACACTGGGTTGTTACGACTGACCCAGGATCTGAGTGACACAAAAACTACCCAAACACTGGGTTGTTACGACTGACCCAGGATCTGAGTGACACAAAAACTACCCAAACACTGGGTTGTTACGACTGACCCAGGATCTGTGTGACACAAAAACTACCCAAACACTGGGTTGTTACGACTGACCCAGGATCTGTGTGACACAAAAACTACCCAAACACTGGGTTGTTACGTCTGACCCAGGATCTGTGTGACACAAAAACTACCCAAACACTGGGTTGTTACGTCTGACCAGGATCTGAGTGACACAAAAACTACCCAAACACTGGGTTGTTACGTCTGACCCAGGATCTGAGTGACACAAAAACTACCCAAACACTGGGTTGTTACGTCTGACCCAGGATCTGTGTGACACAAAAACTACCCAAACACTGGGTTGTTACGTCTGACCCAGGATCAGTGTGACACAAAAACTACCCAAACACTGGGTTGTTACGTCTGACCCAGGATCAGTGTGACACAAAAACTACCCAAACACTGGGTTGTTACGTCTGACCCAGGATCTGTGTGACACAAAAACTACCCAAACACTGGGTTGTTACGTCTGACCCAGGATCAGTGTGACACAAAAACTACCCAAACACTGGGTTGTTACGTCTGACCCAGGATCAGTGTGACACAAAAACTACCCAAACACTGGGTTGTTACGTCTGACCCAGGATCTGTGTGACACAAAAACTACCCAAACACTGGGTTGTTACGTCTGACCCAGGATCTGTGTGACACAAAAACTACCCAAACGCTGGGTTGTTACGTCTGACCCAGGATCAGTGTGACACAAAAACTACCCAAACGCTGGGTTGTTACGTCTGACCCAGGATCAGTGTGACACAAAAACTACCCAAACGCTGGGTTGTTACGTCTGACCCAGGATCAGTGTGACACAAAAACTACCCAAACGCTGGGTTGTTACGTCTGACCCAGGATCTGTGTGACACAAAAACTACCCAAACGCTGGGTTGTTACGTCTGACCCAGGATCAGTGTGACACAAAAACTACCCAAACGCTGGGTTGTTACGTCTGACCCAGGATCAGTGTGACACAAAAACTACCCAAACGCTGGGTTGTTACGTCTGACCCAGGATCAGTGTGACACAAAAACTACCCAAACGCTGGGTTGTTACGTCTGACCCAGGATCTGTGTGACACAAAAACTACCCAAACACTGGGTTATTATGTCTGACCCAGGATCTGTGTGACACAAAAACTACCCAAACACTGGGTTGTTACGTCTGACCCAGGATCTGTGTGACACAAAAACTACCCAAACGCTGGGTTGTTACGTCTGACCCAGGATCTGAGTGACACAAAAACTACCCAAACGCTGGGTTGTTACGTCTGACCCAGGATCTGAGTGACACAAAAACTACCCAAACGCTGGGTTGTTACGTCTGACCCAGGATCTGTGTGACACAAAAACTACCCAAACGCTGGGTTGTTACGTCTGACCCAGGATCAGTGTGACACAAAAACTACCCAAACGCTGGGTTGTTACGTCTGACCCAGGATCAGTGTGACACAAAAACTACCCAAACGCTGGGTTGTTACGTCTGACCCAGGATCTGTGTGACACAAAAACTACCCAAACGCTGGGTTGTTACGTCTGACCCAGGATCAGTGTGACACAAAAACTACCCAAACGCTGGGTTGTTACGTCTGACCCAGGATCAGTGTGACACAAAAACTACCCAAACGCTGGGTTATTACGTCTGACCCAGGATCTGTGTGACACAAAAACTACCCAAACGCTGGGTTGTTACGTCTGACCCAGGATCAGTGTGACACAAAAACTACCCAAACGCTGGGTTGTTACGTCTGACCCAGGATCAGTGTGACACAAAAAACTACCCAAACGCTGGGTTGTTACGTCTGACCCAGGATCTGTGTGACACAAAAACTACCCAAACGCTGGGTTATTACGTCTGACCCAGGATCTGTGTGACACAAAAACTACCCAAACGCTGGGTTGTTACGTCTGACCCAGGATCAGTGTGACACAAAAACTACCCAAACGCTGGGTTGTTACGTCTGACCCAGGATCAGTGTGACACAAAAACTACCCAAACACTGGGTTGTTACGTCTGACCCAGGATCAGTGTGACACAAAAACTACCCAAACACTGGGTTATTATGTCTGACTCAGGATCTGTGTGACACAAAAACTACCCAAACACTGGGTTATTATGTCTGACCCAGGATCTGTGTGACACAAAAACTACCCAAACACTGGGTTGTTACGTCTGACCCAGGATCAGTGTGACACAAAAACTACCCAAACGCTGGGTTATTACGTCTGACCCAGGATCTGTGTGACACAAAAACTACCCAAACGCTGGGTTGTTACGTCTGACCCAGGATCAGTGCGACACAAAAACTACCCAAACGCTGGGTTGTTACGTCTGACCCAGGATCTGTGTGACACAAAAACTACCCAAACGCTGGGTTGTTACGTCTGACCCAGGATCTGTGTGACACAAAAACTACCCAAACGCTGGGTTATTATGTCTGACCCAGGATCAGTGTGACACAAAAACTACCCAAACACTTGAGAAATGACCCAGAAGGGTCAACCCAGGACTTGGCTCGAAAAATAACCCCCGATTTTGTTAGTGTTGTAAATTAATGAGATGTTTATAACCGTACTGCACAAAATACACATAAATATCAATATCGGCCTTAGTAAGATGATATTTAAATGCTTCGTTTTATGATCAAAACACATAATGCAATGCAATGCAATAATGATTGAGAGATGAACAAATAACCTTCCTCAAACGCCTGATGATCATATTTGATGCTCATGATTTAAAACAAAAAAAGTATGATGGCTAACTCAGTAAACCTGCTTCAGTCCAGTCGAAATATGACTACCAATATTAAAGTTATTCTCACATTTACTTGATATAAATCGAGCCGAAGGATGTATGTACAATCACATTAAAAGAGTTTCACTTGCTAAAAAAAGTCTAAACAGAAGAAGGCATGAAGTGGATAGTGTGCAACAGGTTCATCAGATCATTCAGAGCCTCAGAAAGTCGGGTTCATATAGGTTTATAGTATTGATATTTTTAATCTGTGGTCAAACAATTAGCCAGTGCATGAAACTGGACTCATGTTTTGGTGCATTTGCTTTAAAAAGAGACGTGAAGAGTGAGCGGCACATGGAGGAAACCACTGAGATGTGCAGTTCAGTGATTTACTGCGTTCTTACAATGCATTAGCATGATAACCACGGCAGTGTAAATCTCACTCCGCTAATGCGAACGCGAGAATGCATTTGTGTGATTCATGGAAGGCATCTCCACACGCAGGTCTGCAAATCATTAGTGTGCAGACGTCATATTTCTGCGGTGGAAATGACAGCTCTAATGCATCTCGGGCCGCTGCCGTCGTGGAAGCATGCAGTTTCTGCGGAGAACAAACGGATGCGGCTTATTACGGACTGCCACATAAAGCTCGACCTTTACAGCCACGGGAGTCTGAACATGGAGAAACTAATGCCGGGAATTTGCACAGATGTACATGTTGCTCTTTAAGACAGATCGTCTTTATGGCTTTGTGGGTCGTGTTTGTTGCTTTTGGGGAAATTGAGAACGGCAGATTGAAAAATTATTTCTTTTAATTTTTTTTTAGACACGTTTGAGAGCTCTTAAGGGACGCTACGCATTTGAATTAAGTTTTAATTCCTTTTAAGGTCATGCATTTCACCAATGTTCATATGGAGACACAATGTCATGTGGCGTCCGTTGAAATATTTTAATATTGTTGGAAGCCTTTATTTGATCAGTAAAAATAGTGAAATAGTTTTTACAATTTAAAATAGCTGTTTCTTATGTGAATATAGGTCAAAATGTAATTTATCTCCGGCGATCAATGCTGGATTTTTTTTATTTTTTAGCGGTCTTCAGTGTCACGTGATCCTTCAGAAATCATTCTGATGTGATGATTTGATGATCAAGAAACATTTCTTTTGTGTGCACTGTCACTTTTGATCAGTTTGATGCATCGTCGCTGAATAAATGTGTTAATTTCTTTAAAAAAAAAAAACCAAAAAACGTTCTAACCCCGAAACTTTTGAATTATATTACATGAGTTATCATTTTACTAACCATTAGTTTATACTGTGCACGGAAAAAAAATGGTAATAATTTGGCCTAAACCTGTATGAGTTTCTTTGAAGAAGATATTTTGAAGAATATAAGTAGCCAAACAGTTGGTGGCCCCCAATGACCTCCATGGAAGTCGATGAGGAGGTTACCCGAATTCTTCAAAACATCTTCATATATGACAGAACAAAGAAACTCATATAGGTTTAAAACAACTTGAGGGTGAATAAATGGTGACAGAAGTTTTTGGGTGAACTAATGTGGACATTCACATGATGTGATATCAGTGTCTGGTGTCTCCAGTGAAGTTTCAGCTCAAGATCATTTATTATCGCTCGTCAAATTCGCCTCTATTTGGGCGTGAGCAAAAATGCGCCGTTTTTGTGCGCGTCCCTTTAAATGCAAATGAGCTGCTGCTCCAGAAGAGGGCGGAGCTTTAACAGCTCAACAACAACAAAGCTGGAGAATCTCACGCAGACAAAATGAGGAAAGTGTTCAAACGGATGGAGACGTTTCTGAACGGTTCGTGGATAAATTGATGTCGTTGCTGTGGAGTTGATCGACTCGTCACTAGCATGTGTCGTTTTTCCTCGAATCGACCCTCGTTTGTCGTAAAATGACGGCGTCAACAACACTCGACGACAACAACTCTTCCTCTTCTCTAAAGCAGCCTGACATGGCCCCGCCCCCTTTGTTGAGCGTTCTCGGGGGCGGGGTTTATGCTAATTTTAGGGTTGTGATGTCACTAACCCAGGAAGAAGCTCGTTGTAGTTCTTGAACAGTGATTTCTGTAAAAGAAAACATGAGAGCTTTGAGCGTCGTAACTTCTCATTTATGATCAAACGGCAACATCACACACTGACTGAAGTTAAAAATGTCAAATCATAATCAATGACCCCTTTAAGGGTCATTTAAGGGTGTTTTTTTCCAAGTGAATGTTGTCATGAGTTTAATCACCTTCATTTTATGTCCTTCTGCCTCAAACACAACTTTACAATTAAAGCATCGGTGTAAAAGGTTAATTACGAATGTAAATCAATCATCCAGTTATGATGAAAATCTCATCAGAGTTTTGGAGCTCATTAGAGAAATAACATGATTTGTTTTGCTCCTTTTAAATCTCTGCATTTGAATAGTGGCTATGGAAATCAAACCAGCAATTTGCATAAGCATTGTTTCGACGTAATTAAAGAAAACTTTTCGACGGTTATAATTTAATGCTGATAAAAATGCAGTTTAGCTTTTA
>CM074288.1:23239639-23297139 GCA_037194245.1 Opsariichthys bidens
GATTCCAAAATACACAGTTTTTCAGAAAACTGAAAGCTGAACATGAGAAGGAATTAGTCTTTTCAGAACCATCATTTTTTTCTGCAGTTGGAATAAGTATTTACAGGAACACATCTCTAAAACAAATATATGTTTTTGTTGTGCATGCAGCATTAAAGATGCTTTTTCTGCGTTTAAGTGCTTTAATCGGGTCTCCAGCGCATCAACCAACCCGGGAAACATTCAAAAGCACAACTCAGTAACTTTGTTTTGGCAAGCGTGTGCAAAAGAACGAGATGCTCAGATTTCGCTCCCCTCGTGACGTAAGAAGGGGATCTTATTATAATATATGCACTACATTATAACACTTTCCTCAGTTTGTCAGCGTGAGATTCTCCAGCTTTGTTGTTGTCGAGCTGTTAAAGCTCCGCCCTCTTCTGGAGCAGCAGCTCATTTGCATTTAAAGGGACACGAACACAAAAAAACGTGCAAATTTGACAAGCTCTAATAAATGATCTGAAACTTCACAGACACATTCTGGATATTATTTCTTGTGGAAGTTGGCATAGTAGGTCCCCTTAAAAATGAATAAAAAATACAAAATGTAAACAATGGCAAAACTAGATTTTTATGGATTTGGAAATTTAGGGGGCTTGAATGCTTAAATACATGCAAGATAATTAAACAGTTTAAGTTCCAAACATGATTTTTATGAGTTCTGTTAATGTTGGTCATTACTTTAAATGGGTATCGCATGTAATTTAACCTTGTTTTTCTTTTGTTTGATTTTTAATTGTCTTGCTCATTTTTAAAAAAAAAATGTTTTTCTAGTTCCAAGCATGCTCTGGAAAAGGAGAATAAATGCTGAAACTAAATGTTATTTTATGTGTTTTCAGTGAATGGAAAGTCCTGCTTTTGTTTGACATTTAATAGTTTCTATCAAATTACCATTATGCTGATGACATGAAGGTCAAATATGAACAAACCCAACCATTTTGGGCTTTTTTTTTTTGGGAAAAGTGGCTCTTTGGACTGTTAGTTAGCATGTAGTCAGTCGCTATTATACTCATACCTTAAGTAAATATGTAAATGAGAACAACTTTACTGGACGTTCAGCTATATATATTCAAATAAAGTTTGTGTGCATGCAGATAATTGGTGCATTACGACATCTAGCGACTTTTTGAGCAGACTTTTTATTGAAAATAGTTGGCGACTCTGATTCCAGCTGTGGATTTTAACTGAAATAGATACGATTAAATGTTTACAACACTTAAATGTGTTCAAACGTAATATTTTTGAGTTGTCGACTTCAAATTAAGTTCCTCGAACTCAATGTATTTCTTGTTTAACGGGACACTCCTTTTTCTTTGTTTTTTTCAAAATTAATTACATTTTGGTCAATGCATAATCAATCTTATAATAACAAACTTTAGATTACGATCCAATTCTCACTATTAACTATGACTTTTGCCTCAATCAACTCCTGCTTATTAATGGTTAGTAAGGTAGTTTAGGGATTGTGTAGGATTATGGGTATAATAAGGCATTAATATGTGCTTTATAAGCACTAATAAACAGCCAATGTAGTAATAGGCATGCTATAGTAACCAGGGTTGGGAAGTAACGAAATACAAGTAACTTAGTTTCGTATTTAAAATACAAAGTTTGAGTGACTGTGTTTGATTTTAAATGTGTGGTAATCAGATTCCAGTTCCATCTGAAAAGTGTTTTAGATTACCAAAGTGATTACTTTGAGTTTTAATGTCATTTAAACAGCGATTGGTGATTCTCTGACTCTGACCGTCTGAAAAAGACGAGTTCAGTTTCATGTTTTCCACTGTTTTCATGTTTTGAGAGTCATTTTATAATTCACTCGACACTGCGACTTTTTCTCACTATTTGTTTTTCCCTCACAATTGCAAGTTATAAAGTCAGGATTGGGAGATTTTAAACTTGCAATACTGACTTTTTTTACTTGCAATTGTGAATTTAGTGTGTGAGTTTATATCTCATAATTCTGACTTTTCTCAATATTGTGAGTTTATATCTCATAATTCTGACTTTTCTCAATATTGTCAGTTTATATCTCATAATTCTGACTTTTCTCAATATTGTGAGTTTATATCTCATAATTCTGACTTTTCTCAATATTGTCAGTTTATATCTCATAATTCTGACTTTTCTCAATATTGTGAGTTTATATCTCATAATTCTGACTTTTCTCAATATTGTCAGTTTATATCTCATAATTCTGACTTTTCTCAATATTGTCAGTTTATATCTCATAATTCTGACTTTTCTCAATATTGTCAGTTTATATCTCATAATTCTGACTTTTCTCAATATTGTGAGTTTATATCTCATAATTCTGACTTTTCTCAATATTGTCAGTTTATATCTCATGATTCTGACTTTTCTCAATATTGTCAGTTTATATCTCATAATTCTGACTTTTCTCAATATTGTCAGTTTATATCTCATAATTCTGACTTTTCTCAATATTGTCAGTTTATATCTCATAATTCTGACTTTTCTCAATATTGTCAGTTTATATCTCATAATTCTGACTTTTCTCAATATTGTCAGTTTATATCTCATAATTCTGACTTTTCTCAATATTGTCAGTTTATATCTCATAATTCTGACTTTTCTCAATATTGTGAGTTTATATCTCATAATTCTGACTTTTCTCAATATTGTCAGTTTATATCTCATGATTCTGACTTTTCTCAATATTGTGAGTTTATATCTCATAATTCTGACTTTTCTCAATATTGTGAGTTTATATCTCATAATTCTGACTTTTCTCAATATTGTGAGTTTATATCTCATAATTCTGACTTTTCTCAATATTGTGAGTTTATATCTCATAATTCTGACTTTTCTCAATATTGTGAGTTTATATCTCATAATTCTGACTTTTCTCAATATTGTGAGTTTATATCTCATGATTCTGACTTTTCTCAATATTGTGAGTTTATATCTCATAATTCTGACTTTATAACTCACAGTTGCAACTTTATATCACGCAATTCTGAGGGAAAAAGTCAGAATTATGAGATATAAACTCACAATATTGAGAAAAGTCAGAATTATGAGATAAAAACTTTGTGTTTGTTCCACACTTATTAGTATTCCAAAGTATTCTAAAGTATTTAGATGAAGTGACTAAACTTGAGTAATGTAACGAAATACGTTACAAATGACTGTTTAAAGCATGTATTTTGTAATCTGCAGTGAAACACATTTTAAAAGTAACTGAGTATAACTAGTTAATAGTGAGAATTGGACTCTAAACTGGGTCAAGGTTATCATTAATGCAGGTGAAATGATTGATGTTGAAGTTTCAGATCTAAACTGAGTTTCTGTTGGCATGTTTCCACAGCCGAGCGTCACGACAGAAAGTCTTTCTCCATTGTGCCAGGTGAACAGACCGGCTCTGCTGGGCTCTGCCAGCGTCCTCCTCACCATCGCTCTGAGAGCAACAGAATGCTGCAGAAATCTGCCGTCTCACACGTGCTTCATTATCTACCTCTGCGCTTCAGATATAACAGACACACTCAGGAAACCAACCTGAAACTCATTTGTTTCATCGCTCATTACAAATCAAGCTGGAGGTTTCATGCTTTAAAATCGTTTACCAGCTGTTTTCTTGTAGCTACTGGAACTGTAACAAGCTGTTCATAATTAGTATTTAAATTCTTATGAAAAGCTAGTTTTTTGAAGTTACCACTTTTTTTTTGGTTTATAACTGAATTAGGGACACAAAAAGCAATTACGTTTTTGAATGGGGTGACAGCATTAAACTTGAGCAGCTGAATTAAACTAACTAAATTAAAAACTAAAATACAACCTAATTTGCTATAAAAACGTGTGACGCATGGAACTGAATCGGTGAATCGGTTCATTGATGTGAACATTCCAAATGAACTGATTCGGTGAATTGGTGACAGCATTAAACATGAGCGGATAAATTAAACTAAAATACAGCTTAATGTGTGTTTGCTTTAAAAAGCCTTAAAAATGTGACGCATGGAACTGAATCGGTGAATCGGTTCATTGACGTGAACATTCCAATTGAACTGATTCAATGAACTGGTGACGGCATTAAACCTGAGTGGAAAATATTACTACATTAAAAACTAAAAGAAATAATAAAAAGCCTTAAAAATGTGACACATGGAACTGAATCGGTGAATCGGTTCATTAACGTGAACATGAACCAAATGAACTGATTCAATGAACAGGTGACAACATTAAACATGAGCGGATAAATTAAACTAAATTTAAAAACTAAAATGCAGCTTAATTTGTGTTTGTTGAGGGCGCGGTAAAACACAGCAGACATTGGTGTTGTGAATGGAACTGAATCAGTGAATCGGTTCATTGACTTGAATCGTCCAAATGAACTGATTCAATGAATTGGTGACAGCATTAAACATGAGCGGATCATTTAAACTAAAAACTAAATCAAATAGAAGACGGTGTAATGTGTGTTTTCTATAAAAAGCCTTAAAAATGTGACGCATGGAACTGAATCGGTGAATCGGTTCATTGAGGTGAACATTCCAAATGAACTGATTCAATGAATTGGTGACAGCATTAAACATGAGCGGATAAATTAAACTAAAAACTAAATCAACTAGAAGACGGTGTAATGTGTGTTTTCTATAAAAAGCCTTAAAAATGTGACGCATGGAACTGAATCGGTGAATCGGTTCATTGAGGTGAACATTCCAAATGAACTGATTCAATGAATTGGTGACAGCATTAAACATGAGCGGATAAATTAAACTAAATTTAAAAACTAAAATGCAGCTTAATTTGTGTTTGTTGAGGGCGCGGTAAAACACAGCAGACATTGGTGTTTTGAATGGAACTGAATCAGTGAATCGGTTCATTGACTTGAATCGTCCAAATGAACTGATTCAATGAATTGGTGACAGCATTAAACATGAGCGGATCATTTAAACTAAAAACTAAATCAAATAGAAGACGGTGTAATGTGTGTTTTCTATAAAAAGCCTTAAAAATGTGACGCATGGAACTGAATCGGTGAATCGGTTCATTGAGGTGAACATTCCAAATGAACTGATTCAATGAATTGGTGACAGCATTAAACATGAGCGGATAAATTAAACTAAAAACTAAATCAACTAGAAGACGGTGTAATGTGTGTTTTCTATAAAAAGCCTTAAAAATGTGACGCATGGAACTGAATCGGTGAATCGGTTCATTGAGGTGAACATTCCAAATGAACTGATTCAATGAATTGGTGACAGCATTAAACATGAGCGGATCATTTAAACTAAAAACTAAATCAAATAGAAGACGGTGTAATGTGTGTTTTCTATAAAAAGCCTTAAAATTGTGACGCATGGAACTGAATCGGTGAATCGGTTCATTGAGGTGAACATTCCAAATGAACTGATTCGATGAACTGCTTACAGCATTAAACGAGCAGATAAAACTAAAAATGCAGCTTAATCTGTGTTTGTTGAAAGTACGGTAAAACATAGCAGACATTTGTGTGGTGAATGGAACTGAATGAGTGAATCGGTTCATTGAGTTGAATCATCCAAATGAACTGATTCGATGAACTGGTGACAGCATTAAACCTGAGCGGATAAATTAAACAAAAAATGCAGCTTAATCTGTGTTTGTTGAAAGTACGGTAAAACATAGCAGACATTTGTGTGGTGAATGGAACTGAATCAGTGAATCGGTTCATTGAGTTGAATCATCCAAATGAACTGATTCAATGAACAGGTGACAACATTAAACATGAGCGGATAAATAAAACTAAAAATGGAGCTTAATCTGTGTTTGTTGAAAGTACGGTAAAACATAGCAGACATTTGTGTGGTGAATGGAACTGAATCAGTGAATCGGTTCACTGACTCGAATCGTCCAAATGAACTGATTCGATGAACTGGTGACAGCATTAAACCTGAGCGGATAAATTAAACTAAAAATGCAGCTTAATCTGTGTTTGTTGAAAGTACGGTAAAACATAGCAGACATTTGTGTGGTGAATGGAACTGAATGAGTGAATCGGTTCATTGAGTTGAATCATCCAAATGAACTGATTCAATGAACAGGTGACAACATTAAACATGAGCGGATAAATAAAACTAAAAATGGAGCTTAATCTGTGTTTGTTGAAAGTACGGTAAAACATAGCAGACATTTGTGTGGTGAATGGAACTGAATCAGTGAATCGGTTCATTGACTTGAATCGTCCAAATGAACTGATTTCTTTTGACACATAAAGAAATGCTGAACACAACGTGTCTTTTGAACACTGCCTCTGATTTCCATTCCAAATCTTTAGCAGAAAACCAGCCCGGTCGTCCCGCGTGGGCAGCGTTTCTCCTCACCTCACGTCAGGTCACAATGTTTTGAAGTTTTCTGAAGAGCTGCACCTTCCGCTCTCGTTCCTTGTGCCGGAGGTTTTGGCTTCCCTCCATCAATTTTAGAGCCAAACCCTTCTGTAGATCACTTCAGCTGCGGTGGAAATAATGAGTCCTAAAGGAAACCATACTGTCGACGGTTTCGGGCCAAAAGATAATTACGAAAAGAATTAAGATTTTCCGAACGCTTATAATCCTCTCGTCTTGTCATTACAGCATGGCTGAAAGTCACGGCATCAAAGCAAGCGATATTAATGCTGACTTCAAGGTCAGAACATCAATTCAGGCTGTTCTGCAAAAATCCCAGTGAAGGACAGACATGCGTTCGGCAGCGGGAGTGTGTGTCAGGTGACCGGGATCATGTTCCTAATAAAAAGTCTCATAAGACGCTCCAGAAGGAGAGTGTACTTTCTTTCTGGGTCATTATTCAAGCACTCTTAAAGCCGCTGTGTTCATGCTGAAGTGGAGCGTGAGGAAACTGACTCAAGAAAAAATCACATATTCACTTCCATTCAAATTAGATTTCTATCGCTTTTGAAAAAGTCTCTTCTGGTCGCCTGCTGCATTTATTTGATCAAAAGTACAGTAAAAATTTAAAAAAGATGTCTTCCATGGAAGCTTGTTTCCGCCACTGAATAAAAAAATGATTGCGACTTTATATCTCACAGTTGTGATTTTTTTTCCTTGCATTTCTGGCTTAATGTATTGTAATTACAAAGTTTATAACTGCCAATTCTGATTTTTCCCCCACAATTCAGACTTTATTTCTTATCATTCTAACTTTATTTCTTGTAATTCTGAGTTTATAACTTGCAAATTCTGACTTTTTTCCCCACAATTCGGACTTTATTTCTTGTCATTCTAACTTTATTTCTTGTAATTCTAAGTTTATAACTCGCAAATTCTGACTTTTTTATTTCTTGTAATTCTGAGTTTATAACTTGCTAATTCTGACTTTTTTATTTCTTGTAATTCTGAGTTCATAACTTGCAAACTCAGACTTTTTCCCCACAATTCTGACTTTTTCCTCGCAATTCTGACTTAATTTCTTGTAATTCTGAGTTTATAACACGCTAATTCTGACTTTTTTTATTTCTTGTAATTCTCAGTTTATAACTTGCAAATTCTGACTTTTTTATTTCTTGTAATTCTGAGTTCATAACTTGCAAATTCAGACTTTTTCCCCACAATTCAGACTTTTTTCTCACAATTCTGACTTTATTTCTTGTAATTCTGAGTTTATAACACGCTAATTCTGACTTTTTTATTTCTTGTAATTCTGAGTTTATAACTTGCAAATTCTGACTTTTTTATTTCTTGTAATTCTGAGTTTATAAATTGCAAATACTGACTTTTTTATTTCTTGTAATTCTGAGTTTATAACACGCTAATTCTGACTTTTTTATTTCTTGTAATTCTGAGTTTATAACTTGCAAATTCTGACTTTTTTATTTCTTGTAATTCTGAGTTTATAAATTGCAAATATTGACTTTTTTATTTCTTGTAATTCTGAGTTTATAAATGGCAAATTCTGACTTTTTTTATTTCTTGTAATTCTGAGTTCATAACTTGCAAATTCAGACTTTCCCCACAATTCTGACTTTTTTCTCACAATTCTGACTTAATTTCTTGTAATTCTGAGTTTATAACACGCTAATTCTGACTTTTTTTATTTCTTGTAATTCTGAGTTTATAACTTGCAAATTCTGACTTTTTTATTTCTTGTAATTCTGAGTTCATAACTTGCAAATTCAGACTTTTTCCCCACAATTCTGACTTTTTTCTCACAATTCTGACTTTATTTCTTGTAATTCTGAGTTTATAACACGCTAATTCTGACTTTTTTTATTTCTTGTAATTCTGAGTTTATAACTTGCAAATTCTGACTTTTTTATTTCTTATAATTCTGAGTTTATAAATTGCAAATACTGACTTTTTTATTTCTTGTAATTCTGAGTTTATAAATGGCAAATTCTGACTTTTTTTTATTTCTTGTAATTCTGAGTTTATAACTTGCAAATTCAGACTTTTCCCCCACAATTCGGACTTTATTTCTTGTAATTCTAACTTTATTTCTTGTAATTCTGAGTTTATAACTCGCAAATTCTGACTTTTTTTCCCACAATTTAGATTTTTTTAAATTTCTTGTAATTCTGAGTTCATAACTTGCAAATTCATACTTTTTCCCCACAATTCTGACTTTTTTCTCACAATTCTGACTTTATTTCTTGTAATTCTGAGTTTATAACATGCTAATTCTGACTTTTTTATTTCTTGTAATTCTGAGTTTATTTCTTGTAATTCTGAGTTCATAACTCGCAAATTCTGACTTTTTTCCCACAATTTAGATTTTTTTTTTAATTTCTTGTAATTCTGAGTTTATTACTTGCAAATTCAGACTTTTCCCCCACAATTCTTACTTTTTTCCTCGCAAATCTGACTTTATTTCTCGATATTTTATTGTGCGATAAAAAGTCGCAACTATCTTTTAAATTGTTATTCAATGGCAGAAACGATCTTCCGTAGTATTCCATGTGAATATATGTTAAAGTATAATTTATATCCAGCGATCAAAGCTGAATTTTTTTTGCAGTCTTCAGAGTCACACGATCCTTCAGAAATCATTTGATGCTCAAGAAACATTTATGATTATTATCAATGTTGAAAACAGTTGCAGAAACCGTGATATATTTCTCGGACAGAAAGTTCAAAAGAACGTCACTTATTTCACATATACTGTTTTGTAACAATGTAAAAGTCTTTACTGTCACTTTTGATCATTTTAATGCGTCTTTGCTGAATAAACATCATTTCTTTGTCTGACTCCAAACTTTTGAACAGTCTCCCGGAATGCTTTCACTCCAATAAACCCTGATGTTTGCATG
This sequence comes from Opsariichthys bidens, assembly GCA_037194245.1. Classification (NCBI taxonomy): domain Eukaryota; kingdom Metazoa; phylum Chordata; class Actinopteri; order Cypriniformes; family Xenocyprididae; genus Opsariichthys; species Opsariichthys bidens. The sequence goes on from CM074288.1 coordinate 23,248,920, forward strand.
GATGTGCTTCAAGCAACATTTCAAATTAACACATCTTTTTTATTTTTTTTTATTTGAGTGAAACAGAAAAAGCGCAAATGGGAGAAACAGAGCTCTGCACCTTAATGAGCGCAAAAGCTGTACATCCAGAGCCTCCGAGCTTTTTGTCTGGGATCAGGATCACAGCTTATCCTCCGTCTCAATTCATTAGAACTGGGATTCGGCAAGCTGGAGGTTCTGGCACGGACTGGGGAACCAAACTTAGACCGGTTTTGAAAGATAGCGAAGCAAGCGTGGTCTGGGGTTTGAGACCAACTGTCTTTCTTGGCCCGGATGCCATCCGTAATATTCAGCACATTTCATACACGGTTAATTTCAGCTGGACAGCTTCGGTGCCAATGAAAATACATTCGTTCTCTTCGCCTTCAACACTGGGAGCGTTCCAGGCCTCCCTCTCAATTCATGGAAAAGTGCACAGGAAGAGAAGGAGAGAAAGATTTAATTGCAAAGTGAGCCATTCATTTAAAAACTGTGGAAAGACACCATCTAACCTTTCGGTGTTATAAATCACAGGATTGATGAGGGGAATGGCTGGAGTTGAACACACGGAGCGCTGAATCTATTGTCCATATATGCTGGCTTCAGGAATACGGAGTCTTGCTTTACAGGCGCCTGTTATTTGATGACTCAATGGAGCCGAGGAACATTTTTTGCTTTGAGCGAAAGAATTATGATGGGGGAAAACAACCACATACTCAGATAAAACGTTCTGCCAGGGACTTTTATGAATGCCATTAGATCTCCTGCTTGATTTATACGTCTGCATTCCTGAGATGGAATAATTCTTTTTCTCAAGGTAACATCCTAATTAGGTCAAATGCAAAGAACAAAAAGTGTCATTTACGCTTTGCGAGGCGTTTCAATTAAACCTCCTTTATCCTGCGATCTAAATATGCGCCGATGAAATGTATTTAATTTGCTCTGGATTGAATTTACGCAAATAAAAAAATCTTTAAAAAAAAAAAAAAAAATTCTGGTTTTGATCAAATTTAAAATGACGGCTATGAAAAAAAAATTGTAGAATAATTCTATAATTGAAAAAAAAAAAATCGGATACAAATTATCTATAAGCCCCTGCGAACAAGATGATGGTCTGGATTAATTCAAACATTTGTTTGTTTGTTTTAAAAGCAAAATATACCGCTATATACAGTAGAAGACACCAAGAAGAAAAAAAAAGCTAGTAATATACATATATACATAAATGTGCATGTGTATATATATAAATATATGTGTGTATGTATACACACACACACACACACACACACATATAATCACATTTTTATGTTAGATGCGATTAATCACGATTAATCAATGTGAATTATATATATATATATACAAACTTATATATCTCATATAGCAGTGTCAAATTAATTAATCGCATCTAACATAAAAGTTAGTGTTTGTATATGTTTTTAGTGTGTGTATACAAATATATATTAGGTAATGTAACATTGGTTGAAATCCAGCTTTATTTCCAAAACGTAGTCACACAGGCAATGGTCAACTCAACAGCAAACAGTAGAAACAGGGAAAAGGCAAGCTCGTGGTAAATAATCCAGGCGAAGGTCAAAAAGGCAGGCAGATAAACAACAGAATGATGATCCGAAAACAGGCAACACAAGACGAGGATAGCGCTCAGAAATGTTACAGGATTAACAAGACTTCGCAACTATCCTGGGCTACAGAGTAAACTTAAATAGTGACATAGATTGGCTGCAGCTGGGCAGTGATTAACATGAGGGTAAGGGACTTATGGGAAATGGGAGTCCTTGAAATGGGAGGGCGACATCTAGTGGCAAGAGGATGGAAGACAGAGCGGATCCATTACAGGTAAACACAAACTTTTATCGATTTGACAGGATTTTGTTCCATATATATATATATATATATATATATATATATTTCTGACCAGTAGGTGGCGATGTCACCTCCCATCATGGTTAAATGAAGAGATGCATCTCGTCACGATCGCAGCTGATGACAGAACTCTTTCACTGGATCTCCAGCCGTTCTGAAGGTTTGTTTTGCACCAGAGACTGAAGCAGGTTTCAGTCTCTCATCCGCCGTTAATGACGATTGACATATTCTGGGAAAGTAAAAGGCTGAAGCGGAAAATAGTTTCTGCAAAAACCCCCAGTAATGTCTAGGGATCACCGTCCTCCTTCTCCTGCTGTCCAGTTTCCATGAGTTCATGTCCTGTCCTGCCCACAGCGAACCATGTTCTGTCAGCGGCCGTCTCAGCTCGGATTCTGTCCGGAACATCACGAGAACACACTTCAACCCGTCGATGATAAAACGTACATGTTGTTTCTGAGATCATGCTTGTGTCTGTTTTCTCTCTGGGTTTCTCTCTCTGCTTGCATGATTTAGAGTAAAATATTTTCTCATTCTGAAGATAAAAAAAAAATGTATATTTTACTGCTTAATATTTTTACAAATTTGAATAGCAAACAAAATTATGTCATCAATATTTTTGGTCTGCTGTTACACTGGAAGATAATTTTTTTAATTTAAAGTGTGTGTGTGTGTGTGTGTGTGTGTGTGTGTGTGTGTGTGTGTGTGTGTGTGTGTGTGTGTGCGTGTGTGTGAGTGTGTGTGTGTGTGAGTGTGTGTGCGTGTGTGTGTATGTGTGTGTGTGTGTGTGTGTGGGTATTCCCTACATTATGGGGACCAAATGTCCCCACAGGTACAGTAATACTAGTAAATTTTGACATTGCGGGGACATTTTTTTGGTCCCCATGAGGAAACGAGCTTATAAATCATACAGAATGATCTTTTTTGAAAATCTAAAACAGCAGAAGGGGGACAGAATGTACAGTTTGTACAGTATAAAAACCATTACACCGATGGAATGTCCCCATAAACCATGAAAACACAACATGTGTGTGTGTGAGAGTGTGTTATATTAGTTTCATTGCGTTTTAATTTACTTTTCCTTGTTCCTGTGTGCCTGAGTTCTCGTTCCTATATATTTTACATTTAAATAATGTAATTTTTTTATTGTATTAGGCATTTATTTATTTATTTATTTACCGGCCCAGTAGCATATAAAGGAGCTCAAAGCTGGTCAAAGTCATTTGTAAGTTTGACTTGAACGTCCAGTGACCGTCCGTCCGGCGCTTTAACGGGTATTTAAGGCACATCCGTGTTTCTCCATATGTCACATTTCACATGTTAAAGCGACATCAATGCCTGGAACGAGTCCGTCTCGGGTGAATAATGTCCTCAGGCCTACAGATGTTTGGTTTTATAAGTGCAATCACGGTGAACTCGTCCGATCACGCAGGGATTGTGTGACATTGCTGCAGGACGTCAATCGCAGGTAAAAGAAACTGTGAAATGCAATTTTTCAATTTCCTCACCGGTGGAGGGTCAAGCGCTGTCACGCAGAATATGCTTTTGTTCCCTTAAAGAAATGGCTCATGAATCCGAGCCATGTAAAAAGTGAAAATGTGTTTTATGTTTTAAATATTAGATTAGGTTTAACTTTATTGTCATTGTGAAGCAATGTAATTCAATCTAGTCAAATCTGTTTTAAGCTCCTGTTGTAGATCCTGCAGACTTTATGTTGCCAATAATTAATGCAATAATTTAAAGGTCAATAGTGGCAAATAACGATATATATTTGAGATATGTGTAGATGGGCGAACGTGAGCTTCATGTTGACTTTCAAAGTTAGTCGTGTTCATTTAACCCTTGCGTTGTGTTCCGGGTCAATTTGACCCGTTTAGATTTTCTAGTTGTTGGAAATACTGTTTTTTTTCTTGATATTTTCTTCTTTTTCTCATTTATCGTCATGCAAAGTTTCAACACGCTGGTGTTTTTTGACACATACAAACACAATGACTGTTACGTTTGTGACGTTCGCCGGGTCAATATTTTAAGGCTCTAAAGCAACTGACCCAAAATAATAACATTTCTTGGTTATATTTTGTTATTTTATTTTTTTACTACCTTATGAAGCTAAAAAATGAGGTTTTCCGCACTTGTTTCAATACAGAAACATGTTTTAAGCAGCAGCATGTGGGTGAAGTTCAGATCCAGAAAGCTCAAAACAGACAACTTAGGAAAAGTGCATATTTTCATTAAACGGCTGCATTTAATTGTTCAGTTATAAACATGCACTGTTTATTTTCACATTTTGTCAAAACGAAACCGTTTTAAAAAATGGCTAAAAAACATTTTCATTAAATCATAACTTCAGATATATATTTCTGACAAATGTTGGTATTAAAAAGTACGTGAATCTTTGTTGTTTTTCATAGTGTGATTGTAACACAGTTTGTAAATACGGGAAGGAGGAGGCGAGAACCGGCGAATGTTAAACATAACTTTAATAACAAAATAAAACAAACAATAAAACGAAAGGAAAAGGGCGGCAGTCGCCGTGAGGAACACTAACAAAATAAAACACAACATAAAGTCCAGGCCTGGTCCTCTCTCGTCCTTCACTGTCGTCGCTCCTCCGTGAGAGACACGAGACCGGTGTAGCGCGCAGCTGACGCTCATTATCACTCGCGTCGCTGGCCTCGCGCCGTTCCCTCACGGCTCTCGCCCGCCCTGCTCGTCACAGTGATTTTTGAGGAATTGAATCCGATTAGGATCAATTTGACCCGCTCCATAACGAGTGGACACAGAAATCCAACAGCGCATAAGGGTTAAAGAAAATGTGCTTCCTGTACCTTTTTTTCTCCTGATGCCAAGTTTCAAAATGTTAGAAACTTCCCATAATGACGTTCTGGTTGGGAATAAAGTGTCTTTTGACAAGTACATGCCCAGAGTTTCGTCACCCACGGCTGTTCAGAAGAGCCTAATTGCTCAAATGTGTTGTTCATTATAGATAATAAAGCACCTCCCTGAACACTCACAGAAGTGAGAGGAACCGGCGAGTCTCGAGTGGACACTTTACAAGTCTGAAAGTGGATATGGCCACGAATGCTTCAGGAGAGAAAGTTTCCTGTAAAGTCTGTTCAAGGGTCCATTTATAACAAAGCATGAATGAACGAGTAATATATTATATAGTTTCATAAATAGATGTTTTAGCCCGAATGACAATTGTTTTGCTTGCATAAGTAGATGAAGCCTATTTTTGGAATTTTTTGTCAATTAAAAAAATCATTATTGTAATTTAAAAAAAAAAAAAAATGCTCTTAATTACCACAATGCTGGGTTAAAATGCTGGGTTGAATATGGACAAACCCGTGATTGGGTTGTTTTAACCCAGCTGTTGGGTTAAATGTTTTGCCTAAAGCGCAGGGTAGTTTTATTTAACTCAACTATTGTTTAAAAATGATTGTATTTCTGGCTTAAAATGAACTCAAAATATGTATTCATAAGTTTAATGAATAAAAATTAAACATTTATCAAATTGCTTATTGATAAATGGTCACCTTTTGATTATTATTGTTTCCTCTAGTTATTATGTGTCTGATTTTTAATTTCCAACACATTTTTGGTTCATTTTTAGCGAGCCATATAGTTATTTTTAAACAATAACTGAGTTTAGTAAAACTACAGGACATTTAACCCAATCGCTGGGTTTGTACATTTTCAACCCAACTTGTGCTGTTTTTAACCCAGCATTAGTGAGTGTAGTTTTGAGGTAATTAATAACATATTATTTTTATACGTTTTATATATATATATATATATATATATATATAAATTTTTATTATAATAATGATTGTTTAATCGATATAAATTGCAAATTAAAAATTGTATAATGTGAAAAATGTAAAAAGTAAAAGTGTATAATGTAATAATTCCTGATCATTAATTATCATGAAAACAATATCAAAAGGCATCTTGTTCAAGACTACATGTCTGGCTTGAAATAAACCTAAAATAGGAATTGGAAATTAAAAATAAAAAATAAACCTAAAATTGGAATTGGACATTAAAAATCAAATGCATAATAATAATCAAAAGATGAACATTTATTCATAAGCAATTTAATAAATGTTTATTATTTCTTAAACATATTAATACATGTTCATTTCCAACCTCATCATTTTAGGCGGGCAATATATTAATTTTTAAACAGTAGTTGAGTTAAATAGAACTACACTTAACCCAACTGCTGGGTCAAAACAACCAAATTCCTGAGCTTGTCCATATTTAACCCAACTTGGGTTAAAAAAAAGAAAAAAAACCTTAAAGTTCTTAAATAGGCTTAATTTTCTTTATGCAATAATAATAATCAGAAACAGCAATTTCCAATTTTTTGTTATGATTTTGAAAAATGTAAAAAGTGACATTTTTTTTCCACATTTATTTTAGGGTATAAAGTTATTCACCGCAAACTGTGCCACAGCTGAGCACGGGTCAACCGATCATCTGATGATCAGAGACTGGAAATCTCTCTTCATTTCGTCCAACACAGACAGAAAATGAGCGTTAAACCTGTCCGAGATAAGAAACCGGTTAAATGATGCCGTTTTTTGTCACTAATAGTTTTACGAATGAGGATCTGTGGTTCTGCCCGTCATTTTTCAACTAAATTGTGACATGCATATTTATTTTACATTAATAGCACCTTTTCTGTCTTCACAGCGAGTGCTCTCTCTCTCTCTCTCTCTCTCTCTCTCTCTCTGCAGCGACTGTTACGCTCGACACCCACAGCATCGTGACATTTGCAGTGCGAGCGTTGGGCAGAAGCGCTAATCAGCGGCTCAGAGGAAAGGCCATCGAGCTGGACACGAGGCGCAGGTGTTTAGTCCAGCCAAGCACTGCAACACCTGATCAAACTAATTACACGGCCTCTCTGGCCTGATTCGGTGTGGGCGGATTGTGACGCAGACTTCAAACCGCAAACATAGGGCCGGACGAGCTGCAGTGAGGGACTTCGACGGAGCGGTTTACTATTAGATTTCAGTTTTTAAGGTGAAGTCATTTCTGAACTGTGGAAGCTTGTTTCATCCACGGCATTAAAAAGTACAAAGGTAATTCTGAGTTTTTATCTCACAGTTCAGACATTTCTTCTCAGAATACTGAGTTGATGCTTCAAAATTAGGACATTTCCTTTCAGAATTCCAAGTTTCTGTCTCACAATATAAACATTTCTTCCCAGGATTCTGAGTTCATATCTCACAATTCAGACGTTTCTTCTCAGAATTTCAAGTTTATATCTCACATTTTGGACATTTCTTCTCAAAATACCAAGTTTCTGTCTCACAATTCAGAATTTCAAGTTTATATCTCACAATTCAGACATTTCTTCTCAAAATATTGAGTTTATATCTCACAATTCGGACATTTCTTCTCAAAATACCAAGTTTTTTGTCTCACAATTCGGACATTTCTTCTCAAAATACCAAGTTTCTGTCTCACAATTCAGACATTTCTTCTCAAAATACCAAGTTTCTGTCTCACAATTCAGACATTTCTTCTCAAAATACCAAGTTTTTGTCTCACAATTCAGATATTCTCAGAATTTCAAGTTCATATCTCACAATTCGGACATTTCTTCTCAAAATACCAAGTTTTTGTCTCACAATTCAGACATTTCTTCTCAAAATATCAAGTTTATATCTCACAATTCAGACATTTCTTCTCAAAATATCAAGTTTATATCTCACAATTCGGACATTTCTTCTCAAAATACCAAGTTTTTGTCTCACAATTCGGACATTTCTTAAAATACCAACTTTTTGTCTCACAATTCAGACATTTCTTCTCAAAATACCAAGTTTTTGTCTCACAATTCAGACATTTCTTCTCAAAATATTAAGTTTATATCTCACAATTCGGACATTTCTTCTCAAAATACCAAGTTTTTGTCTCACAATTCGGACATTTCTTCTCAAAATACCAAGTTTCTGTCTCACAATTCAGACATTTCTTCTCAAAATACCAAGTTTCTGTCTCACAATTCAGACATTTCTTCTCAAAATATCAAGTTTTTGTCTTACAATTCAGATATTCTCAGAATTTCAAGTTTATATCTCACAATTCAGACATTTCTTCTCAAAATACCAAGTTTCTGTCTCACAATTCAGACATTTCTTCTCAAAATATCAAGTTTTTGTCTTACAATTCAGATATTCTCAGAATTTCAAGTTTATATCTCACAATTCGGACATTTCTTCTCAAAATACCAAGTTTTTGTCTCACAATTCAGACATTTCTTCTCAAAATACCAAGTTTTTGTCTCACAATTCAGACATTTCTTCTCAAAATATCAAGTTTTTGTCTTACAATTCAGATATTCTCAGGATTTCAAATTCATATCTCACAATTCGGACATTTCTTCTCAAAATACCAAGTTTCTGTCTCACAATTCAGACATTTCTTCTCAAAATACCAAGTTTTTGTCTCACAATTCAGATATTCTCAGGATTTCAAATTCATATCTCACAATTCGGACATTTCTTCTCAAAATACCAAGTTTTTGTCTTACAATTCAGATATTCTCAGAATTTCAAGTTTATATCTCACAATTCGGACATTTCTTCTCAAAATACCAAGTTTCTGTCTCACAATTCAGACATTTCTTCTCAAAATACCAAGTTTCTGTCTCACAATTCAGACATTTCTTCTCAAAATACCAAGTTTCTGTCTCACAATTCAGACATTTCTTCTCAAAATACCAAGTTTCTGTCTCACAATTCAGACATTTCTTCTCAAAATATCAAGTTTTTGTCTCACAATTCAGACATTTCTTCTCAAAATATCAAGTTTTTGTCTCACAATTCAGACATTTCTTCTCAAAATATCAAGTTTTTGTCTTACAATTCAGATATTCTCAGAATTTCAAGTTTATATCTCACAATTCAGACATTTCTTCTCAAAATACCAAGTTTCTGTCTCACAATTCAGACATTTCTTCTCAAAATATCAAGTTTTTGTCTTACAATTCAGATATTCTCAGAATTTCAAGTTTATATCTCACAATTCGGACATTTCTTCTCAAAATACCAAGTTTTTGTCTCACAATTCAGACATTTCTTCTCAAAATATCAAGTTTTTGTCTCACAATTCAGACATTTCTTCTCAAAATATCAAGTTTTTGTCTTACAATTCAGATATTCTCAGAATTTCAAGTTTATATCTCACAATTCAGACATTTCTTCTCAAAATACCAAGTTTCTGTCTCACAATTCAGACATTTCTTCTCAAAATATCAAGTTTTTGTCTTACAATTCAGATATTCTCAGAATTTCAAGTTTATATCTCACAATTCGGACATTTCTTCTCAAAATACCAAGTTTTTGTCTCACAATTCAGACATTTCTTCTCAAAATACCAAGTTTTTGTCTCACAATTCAGACATTTCTTCTCAAAATATCAAGTTTTTGTCTTACAATTCAGATATTCTCAGGATTTCAAATTCATATCTCACAATTCGGACATTTCTTCTCAAAATACCAAGTTTCTGTCTCACAATTCAGACATTTCTTCTCAAAATACCAAGTTTTTGTCTCACAATTCAGATATTCTCAGGATTTCAAATTCATATCTCACAATTCGGACATTTCTTCTCAAAATACCAAGTTTTTGTCTTACAATTCAGATATTCTCAGAATTTCAAGTTTATATCTCACAATTCGGACATTTCTTCTCAAAATACCAAGTTTCTGTCTCACAATTCAGACATTTCTTCTCAAAATACCAAGTTTCTGTCTCACAATTCAGACATTTCTTCTCAAAATACCAAGTTTCTGTCTCACAATTCAGACATTTCTTCTCAAAATACCAAGTTTCTGTCTCACAATTCAGACATTTCTTCTCAAAATATCAAGTTTTTGTCTTACAATTCAGATATTCTCAGAATTTCAAGTTTATATCTCACAATTCAGACATTTCTTCTCAAAATACCAAGTTTCTGTCTCACAATTCAGACATTTCTTCTCAAAATATCAAGTTTTTGTCTTACAATTCAGATATTCTCAGAATTTCAAGTTTATATCTCACAATTCGGACATTTCTTCTCAAAATACCAAGTTTTTGTCTCACAATTCAGACATTTCTTCTCAAAATACCAAGTTTTTGTCTCACAATTCAGACATTTCTTCTCAAAATATCAAGTTTTTGTCTTACAATTCAGATATTCTCAGGATTTCAAATTCATATCTCACAATTCGGACATTTCTTCTCAAAATACCAAGTTTCTGTCTCACAATTCAGACATTTCTTCTCAAAATACCAAGTTTTTGTCTCACAATTCAGATATTCTCAGGATTTCAAATTCATATCTCACAATTCGGACATTTCTTCTCAAAATACCAAGTTTCTGTCTCACAATTCAGACATTTCTTCTCAAAATACCAAGTTTCTGTCTCACAATTCAGAATTTCAAGTTTATATCTCACAATTCAGACATTTCTTCTCAAAATACCAAGTTCCTGTCTCACAATTCGGACATTTCTTCTCAAAATACCCAGGCTTCTCAGTTTATATCTCGCAATTCGCTTTTCCCCCATCAGAAAATTGCACGGTGGAAATAAGCTCCCACACCGTGCCACTAATGCATCCAATTGGCATTTCAAAAAGAAGCAACATTTTTAAACAGCCAAACTAACATCATTGGTTGAGTCAGCAGTTGACTCTGAACATTAAACCAATCACATCCAGCAGCAGCTTTGTGTGAGAAAGCATCATTAATCAAGAGTTGGTGTCTCTCGCTCTGTTCTCCAGTGCTTTTGGAGAGGATTTGTTGGCACTGGCTGTTTTTCCAGTTCTGCAGTCATTTGTATTCACTCTTTCTGTGTGTCCTTTAAGTCTGGCTGCCTGCTCTGGCCCCTTTAGAGAATGTTGTCTCCTTTATCAATTCCTTCTTGTTCCTTCTGCCCAAGGGTTTTTTCCCTCAGTGCATCGGGCGTCTTTTGAAGTTGACCCATGTTGTGCTGCAGGCCGAATAAAGTGTGTGAAGAATTGTGTGTAAGATGTTGTGTGGACGCCAACGGAATGAGACTCAAACGCACAAACCTCAAAACACCAAATTGGCTGTTTAGTGAAGACGGATGAACAGAGACGAGAGTCTCTAGCAAAGGCTCACAAATAAAGAACAAAAGGGAGAGAGTTTTGCACTGAACCACACTATTTTAACATATTCTCAATAGGGCTTGCACAGCTACTTATTTTCACCAGCCGGCCAGCCTGTGGGTTGGTGTTTATTATGTGAATGCAAATATAACCTCAGTGAGCTTTGCTGTTTTTGGCAGATCCGCACAGAGACACAACATCCGTGCAGAGACGATGCAGGTGAGTCATTAAAACACGATCCATGTGACGCAAAACATGCACTTCGCTTCTGTCTGAGTTTCAGAGCAGCTCTAGAGCAAAAGTGACAGTAAAGACATGTTTCAAATAAATGCTGTTCTTTTGAAAATCCTGAGAAATAAAAAAACATGAAGCACGAATGATTTCTGAAGGATCATGTGACACGGAAGACTGGAGCGACGATGCTGAAAATTCAGCGTTGATCGCTGGATATAAATTACATTTTACTACATATTCACATATCTGAAAGTTACTTTGAATTACAAAAATATGTCACTATTTTTACTGTATTTTTGATCAAATAAATGCAGCCTTGGTGAGCAGAAAACATTCAAAACGTTTGCGGTGCACACAGTATGTGAGGTTTGAGGAATCGTTGCTATCTTCAGCAAACACTGATATAAGGAATACGTTTTTCATTGTCACCAGACATGGAGACGAGGTGGAGTGCATGGAAAGCTTTTGCCTGCACTCCACAGGTACATGCAAAGATGAAAGGAGGAAAACTATTTAAAAACACTCTAAAATTCATTAGCAGCCACTCAGAGAGCTCGGCGGAGAAAGGCACCTTAAGTGCTTCACCTTGTGTTGCAATAATAATACATGAGAGGCATTAGAAGCTCCAGGACAGAAAGACATGTTTTTTGACCACCAAATCATGTGGAGCAGAGAAAAGCACATTCCTATTCATTATAACGTGGGCCGTCTGTAATGAAACACACATTACTGCCATGACAACAGATGAACAAATAGCTGGAAAGGGTGTGCTCTGAATTTACTGCCATTCATGTGGCCATAACAGGGCTGGATGGTCTGTCAGAGCTTTTTCATTATCTAATGGAAGATTTGGTCAGGCAAATGCTTTCGGTTTTTTTCTCTTTCTTTTGCTTTTCCTTCTTTCTTATCTGATGAAGTAGGTCGCTCTTTGGCGACTACCCTTAAGAAACTATGCAGCACGTTTTCTCAGCGCTTTTGTCTGTTCACGTGTTAGTGTGCATAGTGAAATAAACCTATATGGCAGCCGGACTCCTATTTGCTTTAAATTAGACAGAGCATAAATAAAAGTGCATGCAATGTGCTAAAAAATGAAAGGAGCTGTGTTTGTGCATTCATTGCACTGAGATGTGCGCTCAGCCTCTGATTTACAGCGGTGAATGAAGGTGACCCAGAACCGTTAAGGTACGTGACAGCAATTAAACCCATGCAGGTTCCAACTTTGTCTCGTTGCCAAGGGTCGCTGTTGCTCGCGCCGTATGCGATCACCAACTCGCTTTGAAAATGAACGAGTACTGGAATGCGGAGATGCACTCACACTGACAGCCATTTGCGGTTACAAAGCGACTGGAAGTCATTCATTTTCAATGATTGCTGGCAGTTTAAGGAGATAAGAAACACAGACTGATTGCAATGCAACTGAGTTGCAAAAAACAAAAACAATAGCGCAATGCAATTAAATCAAAAACATGTTGAATATGCTGTTATAGAATAAAATAAATACAAAGTTCTGTCATGAAACTCTAGATGGTGCAGGCTGAACTCAGTCTGCTTGCAATCACATCATTCTCTATAGGGCACAGCTGATTGGTTCCTGCTGTATCAGTAACCAATGCTGCGGGCAAATTCTTGGCCAGCATTTGCTATAGCAGTTGCAACGTACTTCCAGAAAACCTCCACCATCCTCAGCTCCACCTGGTAGATCTGCTGTTGGTAATTCATGTATACTATTGTACAGGAACAGCATGTCTTACTTCCTCACGTATGCATGTCATGCATGTATTAGCAGTAGAAAGTCTCACACTTGCTCTGCAGCAGCAATAGCCTACAGCCACAGCAGCAGCAGCAGTAATAACATCAGCAGTAATTACATCAGCAGTAATAACATCAGTAATAACATCAGCAGTAATAACATCAGTAATAACATCAGCAGTAATAACATCAGTAATAACATTAGTAATACCATCAGCAGTAATAACATCAGCAGTAATAACATCAGCAGTAATAACATCAGTAATAACATCAGCAGTAATAACATCAGTAATAACATCAGCAGTAATAACATCAGCAGTAATAACATCAGCAGTAATTACATCAGCAGTAATAACATCAGTAATAACATTAGTAATACCATCAGCAGTAATAACATCAGTAATAACATCAGCAGTAATAACATCAGTAATAACATCAGCAGTAATAACATCAGTAATAACATCAGCAGTAATAACATCAGCAGTAATAACATCAGTAATAACATCAGCAGTAATTACATCAGCAGTAATAACATCAGTAATAACATCAGCAGTAATAACATCAGTAATAACATCAGCAGTAATAACATCAGTAATAACATCAGTAATAACATCAGCAGTAATAACATCAGTAATAACATCAGCAGTAATAACATCAGTAATAACATCAGCAGTAATAACATCAGTAATAACATTAGTAATACCATCAGCAGTAATAACATCAGCAGTAATAACATCAGTAATAACATCAGCAGTAATAACATCAGTAATAACATCAGCAGTAATAACATCAGCAGTAATAACATCAGCAGTAATAACATCAGTAATAACATCAGCAGTAATAACATCAGTAATAACATCAGCAGTAATAACATCAGTAATAACATCAGTAATAACATCAGCAGTAATAACATCAGTAATAACATCAGCAGTAATAACATCAGTAATAACATCAGCAGTAATAACATCAGTAATAACATTAGTAATACCATCAGCAGTAATAACATCAGCAGTAATAACATCAGCAATAACATCAGCAGTAATAACATCAGTAATAACATCAGCAGTAATAACATCAGTAATAACATTAGTAATACCATCAGCAGTAATAACATCAGCAGTAATAACATCAGTAATAACATCAGCAGTAATAACATCAGTAATAACATCAGCAGTAATAACATCAGCAGTAATAACATCAGTAATAACATCAGCAGTAATTACATCAGCAGTAATAACATCAGTAATAACATCAGCAGTAATAACATCAGTAATAACATCAGCAGTAATAACATCAGTAATAACATCAGCAGTAATAACATCAGTAATAACATCAGTAATAACATCAGCAGTAATAACATCATCAGTAATAACATTAGTAATAACATCAGCAGTAATAACATCAGCAGTAATAACATCAATAATAACATCAGCAGTAATAACATCAGCAGTAATAACATCAATAATAACATCAGCAGTAATAACATCAGTAATAACATCAGCAGTAATAACATCAGCAGTAATATCATCAGTAATAACATCAGTAATAAAATCAGCCGTAATAACATAGTAATAACATCATCAGTAATAACATCAGTAATAACATCAGCAGTAATAACATCATCAGTAATAACATCAGTAATAACATCAGCAGTAATAACATAGTAATAACATCAGCAGTAATAACATCAGCAGTAATAACATCAATAATAACATCAGCAGTAATAACATCAGTAATAACATCAGCAATAACATCATCAGTAATAACATCAGTAATAACATCAGCAGTAATAACATAGTAATAACATCATCAGTAATAACATCATCAGTAATAACATCAGTAATAAAATCAGCAGTAATAACATAGTAATAACATCAGCAGTAATAACATCAGCAAGTAATCACATCAATAATAACATCAGCAGTAATAACATCAGTAATAACATCAGTAATAACATCAGCTGTAATAACATCAATAATAACATCAGCAGTAATAACATCAGTAATAACATCAGCAATAACATCATCAGTAATAACATCAGTAATAACATCAGCAGTAATAACATAGTAATAACATCAGCAGTAATAACATCAGTAATAACATCATTGATAACATCAGTAATAACATCAGCAGTAATAACATAGTAATAACATCATCAGTAATAACATCAGCAATAACATCATCAGTAATAACATCAGTAATAACATCAGCAGTAATAACATAGAAATAACATCAGCAGTAATAACATCAGTAATAACATCAGTAATAACATCATTGATAACATCAGTAATAACATCAGCAGTAATAACATAGTAATAACATCATCAGTAATAACATCAGTAATAACATCAGTAATAACATCAGCAGCAACATCATCATCATCAGAAGCACTTACAGCAATAAAATGAGCGTCAAAAACAGCAGCAGCTGTAACATCAGCAGCAGCGTAGAAGGTCTATTCCGCCAAAACCAAGCATTTCAACATTATCATATCCATTACCATGCTGAACACTGAAAGGAATTTGATAACAACAAATCTTAATGTTTTGTCACATTATGTCACATAATGTGTGTGTGTGTGTGGGGGGGGGGGGGGGTGTAATGTCACATTTTTGTTCTGGGTCAAAAATAATAACAAGAGATTTATAAGCAATTGATGTATAGGCCAGTAACAGGGGGAAAAATCCAAGAGTATTAAAAAAAAAAAGTTGTTGTACACTGTGTGAGCACAGTCAGTAAGTTTTATTCCAAAGCGATAACATTAACGAGCGTTTTTGTGAGAAAAGGAAATCCTTTCCAGATCAAAATGATCAGAACACAGCACGAGGGTTAACAGAGAAAGATTTGAATGTTCAAAGGTGAAAAATGGAGAAACATGAAAATATCCTTTATAAGGCGGGTAACACTAATGGTTTCCATGCATTTTCTATTCCTCTCCAATTCATTCTGGATTAGGACTCTGTAAATGGATGCTGTTTTTCATTATACCACACGCAGTTCATTCACGAGCATATGCTCCAGCACTCAATGAAAAATCGTTCTGTCACGCGCCCACCCCAACATACACCACAGTCTCTGCCTAATGGGCTTCAATGAAAGTTCACAACTTGTCTTTTATCAGAATTTGCTCTATTTGTAGCCTCATGAGAAGTTGGCAGTGGGAGTTTCAGGCCACACGCTGGCACAGCCGACGGCGCTCCGAGGCACGGCACACAAACCTGACGCAGTCTGGTTGATTTGACATGATTTCGATTAATGAATGTGTGGCAGTTAACGACTGTCGAAACAATTTCCTTGTGATAATGGAAAAAGTGGGAGTTAGAGATGAGCTGAATGGATAGAACACTTTTTTTAGAGGGTAGAAGAAAAACTAGAAAACCTTGTCTAAAGTTATGCAGACCTTATGTAATCTGAAAACTTATTTTAGTAAACTATAGTTAACTAATGGTACGTTTTACACAACAACGATGTACTAAAAACACTTTTTTCCCCCATTTTCCGAACCTGTTTGTTCACATGGATCCACGAAAACGACTAAAAATGTTGTGTTCTGCTCTCCGGCCAGTAGTTGGCGATGTTTCTGTAAAGAAACCTATAGACTGAACACATAATATGTATGCGCATGACGTCACCGTTTTCACAAATTTGTGTTTACTTGGAGATGATTTTTTTCTTTTTTTTCTTTTCTTTTTTCTAACCTGTTTTATTATAGTGTATAGTATTTATTTTTTATTTTTTTTTATTTATTTTTTAGTATTTAGTACTCCCTGTGTGCACTGATTCTTTTTTGTTTTGATTTTTTTCGATTTAAAGACGAGCTGCTACTACTGTGACAAAGACTTTCCCTTCGGGGATCAATAAAGTATTTCTGATTCTGATTCTGAATCGTATCGTTTTCAAAAAAATTGCACCTTTAAACTCGTTTTCAAATGTTTGCGTTTTCAGGCCTCCAAAATTGTGTTAATGAACGGCCAAAACGCATAAAAAACTTTTTGTCGAAAATGTATAAAATAGAAAAGTCTCTTATATTTTATTATATTTCGGTTAACATTTATTTTATTTTAAGCTTGGGCTGTGCAATATGGACAAAATAATCACATTGCAATTTTTTTAATCAATATTGCAATTGCGATTTATTTTGCAATTTTGGTCATTGTTTTTGCTTTTTCAAACATGCTTCATTCTGAATGGATTCAGTGCACAAGAAGTGCAGAACAAAATGTTTCACAATGAAGGAACTGTATTTACAGCTTCTTTAAAACACACAACATCAAATAAATGAAGGTGAACGAACCTGAAAATTCCAGTCATAATAAATCAACTTCAAAACTGTGTTTCAGTGAATGAAGAAACACTGTACAGTAGATGAAGTGCTCGATCATCAAAACTGTGTCTTAAAAACAGACAACATCAAATAAATGAGGATTATTTCACCTGTTTAAACTCGTATTCAACGCCGCCTTACATTTCTTGTGTGAAATAAGTGTGAGTTGCGTCTTTTGTCCAGTGTTTGAATCCAAAACTCTCTCAAACGACTGATGTTGAATTTCTCTTTTTTATTCTGAACCGCATCCATATTTTTTCCTCTTTCCTCCCGTTTGCCTATTCTGTTCTCCCGCTTTGCTTTGTTCTCATTGGTGCTGAGCTCTGATTGGTTCACATCTTAAACATGCGCACTGTAACGTTGCAGTGTTCTCAATTAAAATATAAATAAATTAATAAATAAAAATGGCAGACTTATGCGATTTAGAAATTGCATGTGCTCAAATCGCGATTGTTTTGCGATTGCGATTAATTGCACAGCCCTTTTTTAAGGTTTATTTCAGATCGTGGCCGAGGCAACAAGTTTAACTTGATGTACTACAATAACTAAAACTAAAAATTCAAATGAATAACCACTAAATAGACATATTTTAAAAAGGACAAAAAACGCCCAACAAAATAGCTAAAAATGAAGATGAAAACATAAGGGAATTACGACAATAAAAACATATAGTGAAAACTATAATAGTGTATGATGATAGTGAAATTATACCGGTCCGTTCCTGAACGTTCATCTACTCAGAGTTGTAGGTAAATAGAATTGGCCCAAATGTTTGTTAGTAAACTCTAATGCTTCCTTTAAAGCCTCAAGACGTATCGATGAGATTTGGAAAAACGGGCCATTGGCTGAAACAAACCTGAATGTCAAGATGTGACTTCTATAAATTCTGGAAGCCTCGGGTGGAAAGTTTTGAGTCAAATTTGGTCTGATGCCTTGAGATGATTATAGGCTTGATAACGGTCTTTGAGAATCAGTTGCTCTTTGAAAAAGTAAAGCTAATAAACGTCGTGAGCGTCATGTAATCTGCCGTAATCTCCCGAAACGTTTAGCATGCAGCTCACCGATGCCAGGAGTTTTAGTGGGTTTAGTCACACATTATTGTACTTTGTTGTGCTTTTTTCCTCAAATTAGTTCTTGAAGCCCGTGCGCCGAAGAGATCTCCTGATGTCCTGAAGGGTGAAACTCAAAACCGCAGAGATTCCCTGAATCACTCTGGACCTCGGCTCGCCGCCGCCGACCTTTTGAACCTCCTCGAGGTCGGTCACAAATAAGGTATGTGATACAAAAACACCCAAATCCTTTTTGTGTTATCATTATTTTTTTTTTCAGTGCTGGGTGGTTTAGGGTTAGAATACACAGTTTTTACCGTATAAAAGTATGACGTTGAAACTCCACATGAAACACACTATACATTTGACTATATATTCACATTATATTTCACTGCTTCCACTGTACGTTTTATCAAATGAATGCAGCGCATTTGTCCTACTGACCCTAAACCTTTGAACCAGAAAGTGTGTGTGTGTGTGTGTGTGTTTATATAAATATTGTTGACATGGTGTGTTTTCATGGTTTATGGGGACATTCCATTGGTATAATGGTTTTTATACTGTACAAACTGTACATTCTGTGCCCCCCCCCCCACCCCTAAACCTACCCATCACAGAAAATGTTCTGCTATTTTACATTTTCAAAAAAGATCATTCTGTATGATTTAGAAGCTTGTTTCCTCATGGGGACCAAAAAAATGTCCCCACAATGTCAAGATTTACTAGTATTACTGTACCTGTGGGGACATTTGGTCCCCGTAACGTAGGGACACACACACAAACACACACACTCACACACACATATGCGCGCACACACACACACAGATGCGCGCACACACTCATACACACACACAGAGACACACACACTGACACACACACTAGCGCACACAGTCACACACACACTCACACAAAGACACACACACTGACACACACACAGATGCACACACACACACACTCGCGCACACACACACACACGCACACAGTCACACACACACTCACACAAAGACACACACACATACACACACACACTCACACACACACACATTCACACACACACATACACACTCACACACACACACACTCACACACACACACACAAAGAGACACTCACACACACATGCGCGCACACACTCACACACACACACACACACACACACTCGCGCACACACACACACACTCGCTTACACACTTACACACACACACACAAACACTCACACACACACACACACACACACTCACGCACACACACACACACACTCGCGCACACACACACACACTCGCTTACACACTTACACACACACACACACTCACACACACACACACGCGCACACACACACACACACACTCGCGCACACACACACACACTCGCTTACACACTTACACACACACACACACACACACACTCACACACACACACACACACACACACACACTCACACACACACACACACTCACACACACACACACTCGCGCACACATACATACACACACTCTCTCACTCACACACACACACACACTCACACACACACACACACTCACACACACACACACTCGCGCACACATACACACACACACTCTCTCACTCACACACACACACACACACACACACACTCACACACACACACACACACTCACACACACACACACTTGCGCACACACACACACACACTCACGCACTCACACACACACACACACACACACACACACCACAATTTTGATATCCAGTAAGGATCCACATTTTTTTAATGAATTAATTTATTTGTAATATTGAAGTATCGTGTGTATTCTACATTCACATTTAGTCATTCAGCAGACGCTTTTATCAAAGTGAGGCAAATCGACACAGGAAGTGCTCGCGACACAAGTTTCAGACTTTGATCAGAGCAACATGAGCTGGAGAAGGAAGGGAGAAAGAGAGGATAGAAGTTTTTTTATGAAGGGGTTCAGTGCTCACGAAAGAGATGAGCTCTTGAATATTGCCCGGGATTCTGCGTTCCTGACGGAGACAGCTTCAGTTCAGTTTGCTTTATTGTACTGTCAAACCAAGTTCAAGTCAAAGAAAACTAGTTTGATTAAACAATATTAGTAAATATAACGATATCACAGAACAAATATTCAGGGATCCGTTCTCTGCTCTACGGTTTATGACAGGCTTTTGGGTAAAATCCCCGTCACAACTCACATCTGCTGTGAATTTCATCTGGCAGACTCCAGATCAGCTGTCCGCGTGTCCGTCTGATGAACCGCTCTCATTGGTGCTTCAGCGGCTTTTTGGTATTTCCTGAATGATCTAATCTCAACGTAACATTATTGCATTTGTCTACATATTGGTGTATGTTTCACTGTAACATCACCATTACAACATTACCGTTGTTGAGCTGTTTTGTCCCAGAAGAGTCAGAACGATCATGTTCAGTTGTGTTATGGGGTCCTATCCGGGGTCGGGGAGTAACGAAACACAAGATACAAAATGTGAGTGACTGTGTTTGATTTTAAATGTGTGGTAATCAGATTACAGTTCCATCTGAAAAGTGTTTTAGATTACCAAAGTGATTACTTTGAGTTTTAATGTCATTTAAACAGCGATTGGTGATTCTCTGACTCTGACCGTCTGAAAAAGACGAGTTCAGTTTCATGTTTTCCACTGTTTTCATGTTTTGTGAGTCATTTTATAATTCACTCGTCACTGTGACTTTTTCTCACTATTTGTTTTTTTCCTCACAATTGCGAGTTTATATCTCATAATTCTGACTTTTCTCAATATTGTGAGTTTATATCTCATAATTCTGACTTTTCTCAATATTGTGAGTTTATATCTCATAATTCTGACTTTTCTCAATATTGCGAGTTTATATCTCATAATTCTGTCTTTTCTCAATATTGTGAGTTTATATCACATAATTCTGACTTTTCTCAATATTTTGAGTTTATATCTCATAATTCTGACTTTTCTCAATATTGTGAGTTTATATCACATAATTCTGACTTTTCTCAATATTTTGAGTTTATATCTCATAATTCTGACTTTTCTCAATATTGTGAGTTTATATCTCATAATTCTGACTTTTCTCAATATTGTGAGTTTATATCTCATAATTCTGACTTTTCTGAATATTGTGAGTTTATATCTCAATTCTGACTTTTCTCAATATTGTGAGTTTATATCTCATAATTCTGTCTTTTCTCAATATTGTGAGTTTATATCACATAATTCTGACTTTTCTCAATATTTTGAGTTTATATCTCATAATTCTGACTTTTCTCAATATTGTGAGTTTATATCACATAATTCTGACTTTTCTCAATATTTTGAGTTTATATCTCATAATTCTGACTTTTCTCAATATTGTGAGTTTATATCACATAATTCTGACTTTTCTCAATATTGTCAGTTTATATCTCATAATTCTGACTTTTCTCAATATTGTGAGTTTATATCTCATAATTCTGACTTTTCTGAATATTGTGAGTTTATATCTCATAATTCTGACTTTTCTCAATATTGTGAGTTTATATCTCATAATTCTGACTTTTCTCAATATTGTGAGTTTATATCTCATAATTCTGACTTTTCTCAATATTGTCAGTTTATATCTCATAATTCTGACTTTTCTCAATATTGTCAGTTTATATCTCATAATTCTGACTTTTCTCAATATTGTGAGTTTATATCTCATAATTCTGACTTTTCTCAATATTGTCAGTTTATATCTCATAATTCTGACTTTTCTCAATATTGTGAGTTTATATCTCATAATTCTGACTTTTCTCAATATTGTCAGTTTATATCTCATAATTCTGACTTTTCTCAATATTGTCAGTTTATATCTCATAATTCTGACTTTTCTCAATATTGTCAGTTTATATCTCATAATTCTGACTTTTCTCAATATTGCGAGTTTATATCTCATAATTCTGACTTTTCTCAATATTGCGAGTTTATATCTCATAATTCTGACTTTTCTCAATATTGCGAGTTTATATCTCATAATTCTGACTTTTCTCAATATTGTCAGTTTATATCTCATAATTCTGACTTTTCTCAATATTGTGAGTTTATATCTCATAATTCTGACTTTTCTCAATATTGTGAGTTTATATCTCATAATTCTGACTTTTCTCAATATTGTGAGTTTATATCTCATAATTCTGACTTTTCTCAATATTGTCAGTTTATATCTCATAATTCTGACTTTTCTCAATATTGTCAGTTTATATCTCATAATTCTGACTTTTCTCAATATTGTGAGTTTATATCTCATAATTCTGACTTTTCTGAATATTGTGAGTTTATATCTCATAATTCTGACTTTTCTCAATATTGTGAGTTTATATCTCATAATTCTGACTTTTCTCAATATTGTGAGTTTATATCTCATAATTCTGACTTTTCTCAATATTGTGAGTTTATGTCTCATAATTCTGACTTTTCTCAATATTTTGAGTTTATATCTCATAATTCTGACTTTTCTCAATATTTTGAGTTTATATCTCATAATTCTGACTTTTCTCAATATTGTGAGTTTATATCTCATAATTCTGACTTTTCTCAATATTGTCAGTTTATATCTCATAATTCTGACTTTTCTCAATATTTTGAGTTTATATCTCATAATTCTGACTTTTCTCAATATTGTGAGTTTATATCTCATAATTCTGACTTTTCTCAATATTTTCAGTTTATATCTCATAATTCTGACTTTTCTCAATATTGTCAGTTTATATCTCATAATTCTGACTTTTCTCAATATTTTGAGTTTATATCTCATAATTCTGACTTTTCTCAATATTGTGAGTTTATATCTCATAATTCTGACTTTTCTCAATATTGTGAGTTTATATCTCATAATTCTGACTTTTCTCAATATTTTGAGTTTATATCTCATAATTCTGACTTTTCTCAATATTTTCAGTTTATATCTCATAATTCTGACTTTTCTCAATATTTTGAGTTTATATCTCATAATTCTGACTTTTCTCAATATTGTCAGTTTATATCTCATAATTCTGACTTTTCTCAATATTGTCAGTTTATATCTCATAATTCTGACTTTTCTCAATATTGTGAGTTTATATCTCATAATTCTGACTTTTCTCAATATTGCGAGTTTATATCTCATAATTCTGACTTTTCTCAATATTTTGAGTTTATATCTCATAATTCTGACTTTTCTCAATATTGTCAGTTTATATCTCATAATTCTGACTTTTCTCAATATTTTGAGTTTATATCTCATAATTCTGACTTTTCTCAATATTTTGAGTTTATATCTCATAATTCTGACTTTTCTCAATATTTTGAGTTTATATCTCATAATTCTGTCTTTTCTCAATATTGTGAGTTTATATCACATAATTCTGACTTTTCTCAATATTTTGAGTTTATATCTCATAATTCTGACTTTTCTCAATATTGTGAGTTTATATCACATAATTCTGACTTTTCTCAATATTGTCAGTTTATATCTCATAATTCTGACTTTTCTCAATATTGTGAGTTTATATCTCATAATTCTGACTTTTCTGAATATTGTGAGTTTATATCTCATAATTCTGACTTTTCTCAATATTGTGAGTTTATATCTCATAATTCTGACTTTTCTCAATATTGTGAGTTTATATCTCATAATTCTGACTTTTCTCAATATTGTCAGTTTATATCTCATAATTCTGACTTTTCTCAATATTGTCAGTTTATATCTCATAATTCTGACTTTTCTCAATATTGTGAGTTTATATCTCATAATTCTGACTTTTCTCAATATTGTCAGTTTATATCTCATAATTCTGACTTTTCTCAATATTGTGAGTTTATATCTCATAATTCTGACTTTTCTCAATATTGTCAGTTTATATCTCATAATTCTGACTTTTCTCAATATTGTGAGTTTATATCTCATAATTCTGACTTTTCTCAATATTGTGAGTTTATATCTCATAATTCTGACTTTTCTCAATATTGTCAGTTTATATCTCATAATTCTGACTTTTCTCAATATTGTCAGTTTATATCTCATAATTCTGACTTTTCTCAATATTGCGAGTTTATATCTCATAATTCTGACTTTTCTCAATATTGCGAGTTTATATCTCATAATTCTGACTTTTCTCAATATTGTGAGTTTATATCTCATAATTCTGACTTTTCTCAATATTGTCAGTTTATATCTCATAATTCTGACTTTTCTCAATATTGTGAGTTTTATATCTCATAATTCTGACTTTTCTCAATATTGTGAGTTTATATCTCATAATTCTGACTTTTCTCAATATTGTGAGTTTATATCTCATAATTCTGACTTTTCTCAATATTGTCAGTTTATATCTCATAATTCTGACTTTTCTCAATATTGTCAGTTTATATCTCATAATTCTGACTTTTCTCAATATTGTGAGTTTATATCTCATAATTCTGACTTTTCTCAATATTTTGAGTTTATATCTCATAATTCTGACTTTTCTCAATATTGTGAGTTTATATCTCATAATTCTGACTTTTCTCAATATTGTGAGTTTATATCTCATAATTCTGACTTTTCTCAATATTGTGAGTTTATGTCTCATAATTCTGACTTTTCTCAATATTTTGAGTTTATATCTCATAATTCTGACTTTTCTCAATATTTTGAGTTTATATCTCATAATTCTGACTTTTCTCAATATTGTGAGTTTATATCTCATAATTCTGACTTTTCTCAATATTGTCAGTTTATATCTCATAATTCTGACTTTTCTCAATATTTTGAGTTTATATCTCATAATTCTGACTTTTCTCAATATTGTGAGTTTATATCTCATAATTCTGACTTTTCTCAATATTTTCAGTTTATATCTCATAATTCTGACTTTTCTCAATATTGTCAGTTTATATCTCATAATTCTGACTTTTCTCAATATTTTGAGTTTATATCTCATAATTCTGACTTTTCTCAATATTGTGAGTTTATATCTCATAATTCTGACTTTTCTCAATATTGTGAGTTTATATCTCATAATTCTGACTTTTCTCAATATTTTGAGTTTATATCTCATAATTCTGACTTTTCTCAATATTTTCAGTTTATATCTCATAATTCTGACTTTTCTCAATATTTTGAGTTTATATCTCATAATTCTGACTTTTCTCAATATTGTCAGTTTATATCTCATAATTCTGACTTTTCTCAATATTGTCAGTTTATATCTCATAATTCTGACTTTTCTCAATATTGTGAGTTTATATCTCATAATTCTGACTTTTCTCAATATTTTCAGTTTATATCTCATAATTCTGACTTTTCTCAATATTTTCAGTTTATATCTCATAATTCTGACTTTTCTCAATATTTTCAGTTTATATCTCATAATTCTGACTTTTCTCAATATTGCGAGTTTATATCTCATAATTCTGACTTTTCTCAATATTTTGAGTTTATATCTCATAATTCTGACTTTTCTCAATATTGTGAGTTTATATCTCATAATTCTGACTTTATAACTCACAATTGCAACTTTATATCACACAATTCTAAGGAGAAAAGTCAGAATTGTGAGATAAAAACTTTCAATGACCTTTTTTGTATTTGTTCCACACTAATTAGTATTCCAAAGGATTCTAAAGTATTTAGATTAAGTTACTAAACATAAATAAGCAGCTCCTCTCTTCCCAGTCTGTCAGTAACGCTCTGTTTAATTCCTATCTCTATGAAGCCCGCCTTCTGAAAAGCACAACGTGCTCTGATTGGTCGGCTGGAGCGGTAGCAATTAGTGTTGGGAAATGCCCCGCCCCCTTTACCGCAACTGCCAGCTTCAACACACTACTAACTAACTCAACCAGGCCCCGCCCCTTTATTCTGCGTATGAATTATTTAAATTGTGTCAAGTGTAAAATGGCGAGTTACAGTGGACAAATGGGACTCCTTTAACATTTGAAAAGTACTCCTGAAGAATTTATTAATATTAGTTATTATCAATTTCAACTTTTACAAATACATTATTAAAACAAGTAAATATTTACTGTATGTTTAATATTTACGGGTAGAGTAGTATGAATAAAATGCGTCTAGAATGTTTGTTTTCTCAAGCTGTGACTAACAAAACTTACAAAATGAGTTCTGTTGCCATGATTGCATTAATTAAATCATCTTTACATAAAGACACTTGAACGAGCTAAACTTTTGTTTGAGATGAAAGGTCGCTTAGACAATTATCTAATTAATTTTTTTTAAATGAAGTTTGAAGGCTTGTGCTGCTGATGGCAGAGCTGTCTTTAATAACTCGCCCAAGAATATGATTAAAGTTATGAAAGGCTCATGAATAATTCAAACATTTATTTCACAGGAAATCAACTGTACAACATATTCCTCTCAATGCGTTTCTGCACTGCCACACGTATTCCTCGTATATATATATATATCTACACAATGCTGATGGATAGCGTTATAAAATAAACTAATTAAATCTGAAAAATGAATTGTGCCAGTATTTCATTCCCCGCATCATTACGGAGTGGAGTTAAACTATTTTTTGCCATCAAAGTATTAAAGGCATAAATCAACGGTCAAATAAAAGCGTGTGCTGGAGAGTTATTGTTTGAATGGAATGACAAAATCATTAGAATCAAATTTATGACCCGCGGTCAAAGAGCCCGTGAGACGCGAACGAATGATGACATCAGAGCCGCGGCACACACTGAACAGATAATCCGGTGGACAACCGTCCATCATTAACCCTCGCGAGCGTCCAGTGTTCATTTACGCTGCCTGTGTTGACAGTGGAAGCATTACCCCAACAAACACATTTACGTCGCTGCCACGTTCCATTTTTACTGTGGCTCGCGACATTGTAGCAACGTTGGATTGTAAGACGCTAAAGGGCTGTTGCAACGTTGTTGCGCGACATTCAGCAACTGCAAGACGACGTTCCCACCACATTTATTTTATACCAGATTATAAATAATATGTGACCTTTTCTGCGTCTTATTATTTTTTTGTGGTCAGTCTCTTAATAATCATACACAAGATGAACTTTTTTAAATACTGTTAATCATTAATTGTTATTTTTAATGTAAAACCAGCTCTGAAACTTTAAAGAGGAAAAATGCCATACAAGTTCATATAATCCAACTTTATTAAAACATTGCATGCATATAATTACACTACCAAAACATACATTTGAAGGGAAAAAACGTTAATATAGAGAATATTAATTATATCCCAACAAACACATTTACGTTGTGGCAACGTCGCTGCCACGTTCCATTGTTACTGTGGCAACGTTGACTGTCTACGTGCTCGCAACATTGTAGCAACGTTGGATTGTAAGACGCTAAAGGGCTGTTGCAACGTTGTTGCGCGACATTCAGCAACTGCAAGACGACGTTCCCACCACATTTATTTTATACCAGATTATAAATAATATATTACCTTTTCTGCGTCTTATTATTTTTTTGTGGTCAATCTCTTAATAATCATACACAAGATGAACTTTTTTAAATACTGTTAATCCTTCATTGTTATTTTTAATGTAAAATAAACCAGCTCTGAAACTTTAAAGAGGAAAAATGCCATACAAGTTCATATAATCCAACTTTATTAAAACATTGCATACATATAATTACACTACCAAAACATACATTTGAAGGGAAAAAAAAACGTTAATATAGAGAATATTAATTATATTAAGCTCAAATATAATAGACTTACTTAACTTAGCACTAACTTACACCAAACCCGATCGCAAACGACTCGGTATGTGAATGATCAGCTATTCTGTCCACTCCGTTTATTAACAGAACAAATAAATCTCACATTAGACATGAAAACTGTAGGTTTTGTTTGGATATTTACATTTCTTATTTATCTAAAAGAGAAATCATAAGCAATGCTCATGTATCCGGGCTTGAAGAAGAATAACGGCCCGACGGTCTGTTCAAATTTAAAATGCGCTTCGGAACAGTGACGAGTACATGTTGTACAATGGTTGTCCAGACAGCCTAAGCACAACCTTCAGCGATGGTCCTGAACCGTGGTTGAATGGCAACATTGTGACAGCACAGTAACAACCTCCCAACAAACACAGAACGTTGCCTCAACGTAGCCAACCTTTCAGCAACGTTGTAACAACATTCCATATTGTGTCGTTAAGATTGACCACAAAAAAATAAATACATAAAAAAATAAGACGCAGAAAAGGTAACATATTATTTATAATCTGGTATAAAATAAATGTGGTCGGAACGTCGTCTTGCAGTTGCTGAATGTCGCGCAACAACGTTGCAACAGCCCTTTAGCGTCTTACAATCCAACGTTGCTACAATGTCGCGAGCCACAGTAAAAATGGAACGTGGCAGCGACGTAAATGTAACAACCTTAACGACACAATGTAGAACCAACAACCTTTTAGCCATGTTGTTACAACGTTGCTGAAAGGTTGGCTACGTTGAGGCAACGTTCTGTGTTTGTTGAGACTGTACAATACGGGTTCAGCTTTTATTCTTCTCAGTTCATGTTAATCGAATGCGTTATTAAGATCAAAATATGCATCTGTTGGAATTATTAATGCACTAACATGAACACAGAAATGAGTCGTTATTAGCGTCAGGGCTTCATGTTTGGGTCTGTGATTCACTATGGTAACCCCGTTATTAGCGTTTATATTTTCGACCTGGCGGGACGGTTTTTCGCGGGATGTTGTGTACGCATGTGTCTCGTCATATCCGTGATAGAAAAAACAAGAATCCAAAATGTTGTATAAGTGTTATGGAGATGGTGGTGTTTGTATTACTCGACAGGGTTTAGAACAATTCTGTGTTTTGAAAACAGCGATGATTTTTTTTTGTGGGCGGAGCCTATCATGACCGTTCTTCGTCACGGAACAACAGAATGAAAAAGTTAATTTCGAGTTTATCTCACCTTTCTTAGAAGGAAAAACAAAATTGAGATATAGTTTGTTACTCTGTAACAAACAACTTTTTATGCAACTTTTTATCTCAGAATTCTGACTTTATATCTCACAATTCTGACTTTATATCTCACAATTCTGACTTTATATCTCAATTCTGACTTTATATCTCAATTCTGACTTTATATCTCGCAATTCTAACTTTATATCTCTCAATTCTGACTTTATATCTCACAATTCTGACTTTATAACTCAATTCTGACTTTATATCTCACAATTCTGACTTTATATCTCTCAATTCTGACTTTATATCTCACAATTCTGACTTTATAACTCAATTCTGACTTTATATCTCACAATTCTGACTTTATAACTCAATTCTGACTTTATATCTCACAATTCTGACTTTATATCTCACAATTCTGACTTTATATCTCAATTCTGACTTTATATCTCAATTCTGACTTTATATCTTCACAATTCTGACTTTATATCTCAATTCTGACTTTATATCTCAATTCTGACTTTATATCTCGCAATTCTGACTTTATATCTCACAATTCTGACTTTATATCTCTCAATTCTGACTTTATATCTCACAATTCTGACTTTATATCTCAATTCTGACTTTATATCTCAATTCTGACTTTATATCTCTCAATTCTGACTTTATATCTCAATTCTGACTTTATATCTCACAATTCTGACTTTATATCTCAATTCTGACTTTATATCTCACAATTCTGACTTTATATCTCAATTCTGACTTTATATCTCAATTCTGACTTTATATCTCACAATTCTGACTTTATAACTCAATTCTGACTTTATATCTCACAATTCTGACTTTATATCTCTCAATTCTGACTTTATATCTCACAATTCTGACTTTATAACTCAATTCTGACTTTATATCTCACAATTCTGACTTTATAACTCAATTCTGACTTTATATCTCACAATTCTCACTTTATATCTCACAATTCTGACTTTATATCTCAATTCTGACTTTATATCTCAATTCTGACTTTATATCTCACAATTCTGACTTTATATCTCAATTCTGACTTTATATCTCAATTCTGACTTTATATCTCGCAATTCTGACTTTATATCTCAAAATTCTGACTTTATATCTCACAATTCTGACTTTATATCTCAATTCTGACTTTATATCTCACAATTCTGACTTTATATCTCAATTCTGACTTTATATCTCACAATTCTGACTTTATATCTCAATTCTGACTTTATATCTCGCAATTCTGACTTTATATCTCACAATTCTGACTTTATATCTCTCAATTCTGACTTTATATCTCACAATTCTGACTTTATATCTCAATTCTGACTTTATATCTCAATTCTGACTTTATATCTCACAATTCTGACTTTATATCTCAATTCTGACTTTATATCTCAATTCTGACTTTATATCTCGCAATTCTAACTTTATATCTCTCAATTCTGACTTTATATCTCACAATTCTGACTTTATAACTCAATTCTGACTTTATATCTCACAATTCTGACTTTATATCTCTCAATTCTGACTTTATATCTCACAATTCTGACTTTATAACTCAATTCTGACTTTATATCTCACAATTCTGACTTTATAACTCAATTCTGACTTTATATCTCACAATTCTGACTTTATATCTCACAATTCTGACTTTATATCTCAATTCTGACTTTATATCTCAATTCTGACTTTCTATCTCACAATTCTGACTTTATATCTCAATTCTGACTTTATATCTCGCAATTCTGACTTTATATCTCACAATTCTGACTTTATATCTCACAATTCTGACTTTATATCTCAATTCTGACTTTATATCTCACAATTCTGACTTTATATCTCAATTCTGACTTTATATCTCAATTCTGACTTTATATCTCACAATTCTGACTTTATATCTCAATTCTGACTTTATATCTCGCAATTCTGACTTTATATCTCACAATTCTGACTTTATATCTCACAATTCTGACTTTATATCTCAATTCTGACTTTATATCTCACAATTCTGACTTTATATCTCAATTCTGACTTTATATCTCACAATTCTGACTTTATATCTCAATTCTGACTTTATATCTCACAATTCTGACTTTATATCTCAATTCTGACTTTATATCTCGCAATTCTGACTTTATATCTCACAATTCTGACTTTATATCTCACAATTCTGACTTTATATCTCAATTCTGACTTTATATCTCAATTCTGACTTTATATCTCACAATTCTGACTTTATATCTCAATTCTGACTTTATATCTCAATTCTGACTTTATAACTCAGAATTCTGATTTTTTATGTCAGAATTCTTTTTTTTTTTTTCAGTGGTGGAAACGAGCTTCCATAGTCCCCCATGAATTGCACATATTTTATTATTTTGGAGACTTACTGTTTACATCCAATTCATATTTTAATAGTAATCATGCCGGTTTCATCAGTCCAGTCTGTGCAACATAAACTTCAGAGCGCGCTTTCAATGACGGTATTTTATAAAAACGAAATCTATATTTATTTGCATTCCGATTCTAATATCCAAAGACACAACAAAACATTTTTCTCTTATTCTGTGGATTTTGCACATTTTCCTCCACTTGCTACCGCTATTTCTTCTAGGAGCTTCTAGGAGTTTATTGCGGTAAAAGTCATAGTTAATAGTTTAATAGTGAGAAATGAATCCTAAAGTGTGCTTTTCTGTCTACATGAGTCACACCGAAGCATTTCTTTTACAGTCTTTTTCAGTACTCCATTATGTTCACAAACAGAAATCATAGTGATCTTTTCAAATTTTCGTAAGGTTTCGGATAGTAAAGAGAAACATACGCAGGAGTGTGACAACTAGCCCCGACTAAAACAAGCACAATAAATCAGCCAAGCAATGCATTTTTTTTTTTCTTTTAATTATTATTTATAGTTGTTCAGACACGTGTATATACAAATACAGACCTTCGATTTTTTTCTTTTCTTTTTTTCCAAAAGTTTGTTCCTGTTTGTACAGTGGCGAAAAAAGCAAGTACAGTACCCAGAGATGCAGAAAAGAGAATGAAAACAGCAGAACCAGTGTCATCAGAAGTACAGGAGTGAGTGAGATCTGAACCAACACACACACACACACTCGATTTCTCCAGCACACCTCAGTTTAATTCCTAGTGAAGAGAACAGAGACGCCAGAGAGGGTCGGACGCTCGGCGTCGGTCAGGAGCGCGAGGCCAGAACAGGAACCGCAAACAGGACGCAGAATTCACTTTTAAACTTGATGGAATGAAATGCAAAGAAATTAGTTTTTAATTAATGCATTCCATTTTTCACTACCCATAAACATATTAGAAACATTAGAATAGTGTTCATTTTCATATATATATATATATATATATATATATATATATATATATATATATATATACATATATATGAAACCTTTTAATGCTTTAGATGACATGAAAATGACTTCAAAAGCATTTATTAATCACTTAATTAGTTTTAATACTTTATGAAAATCACAAGTTGTGTTTGTTATTATTTGATTGACATGAACTAACAATGAACAGTTGTGTTTTTATTGAATAAGGCTAAAAATATTAATAAATACAGAAACAAATGTATATCTCACTATTAAATTTATACATTATATGTATATATATTATATATATATTATATATGTATATATGTATATATATGTGTATGTATATATATATTATATGTATATGTATATATGTGTATATATATATATATATATATGTGTATGTATATATATATATATATATATATATATATATATATATATATTATATGTATATGTATATATACACATATATACATATACATATAATATATATATATACATATATACACACATATATACATATACATATAATATATATATATATATACATATATACACACACACATATATATATATACACAATATATACACATATATATATATTCATATACATATATTGTTCCTGTCAATCTAATTCATATTTTAATTCTACATCCTGTTTATTCTGGCCAATTCGGTTCAAATTCACACACATGAACCAGACGTGTGACTGTTGCTCCACCCCGACAGACAGTCAAAGCTCGTTCACAACAAGGATGATATCTATATAAAGTTTTAAAAATCCTTCTAAACATAAAAGAATAGTGAAGCTGGAATCACTTTCAGAGCCGATCAGAATCCACCCGAGCTCGAGCGTTTAAGCAGAATAAACCGAACATAGTTATCATTCTCGGAGCGAGCCTGTGGAATCACCGAAAGACAAAAACAACAACAGCGAGTCTCCGTTCGGTTGGAACTACAACACACACGCACGGCTGAGCGGAAAGACGCTTCACAAACATGTCGAGAAAAGAAGAGGTGAAAACAGCCAAAAGAACACTTTATTTAACATGTTTTTTTTTTTCATTATCAAGTCCATGCACATGCCACGTTATGAAACCAGCAAGTTCCTTCCATTAAAAAACACACAGTCCGCAAAGCAACGCTGAACTCAGTGACCATCGGTCCTCTCCTCACGGAAAATGAGATTAAGAAACGAAAAGCGATGAAGCGTTCCTGTTGGCCCGGGGCGTCGGGACGCAGTTCATCGTTGCGTTTGTCTTCCGACATGTAGCTTTGCTCACTTTTTTTGTTGGTTTTTTTTTTGTAGAAAAGACATGTGAATCAAATTAATACCTTAATATCAAACATTATGTACAACATTGAATGTGGTATCCATAATAACATATAACAATGCTGCTGAATAATAATAATGATAATTAATAATTAATCATAACAATCGACGTTTTATGAAGTGTCTATTTCTCCTCGTCCTCCAGAAAGGTACAAAAAGCAAGTAGTATTCTAACACTATAACGTTATGTTGTTTTTTTTTGACGACTTCAGGATACACAGTATCCATTTAATAAGCTGATTCCTGTTTCCCAGTTCAAAGTGTGTACAAAGCATGGTATTAATGGTAATAATTGGAGTACAAATGATACAAATACTACTCAAGCTGATTTTTCAAAAGTTTCTTTCGTAGTTTCTGGCGTATAAACCACGAAACGGAGCACATGTGGTGTGTTTCCTCTGGTCCTGATGTCGCGGAGAAGCCGAGCCGCTGGAATCGCGTCGTTACCGAGAGCGTGGCGGGACTAGCAGAGCCGAACGGGCCAATTGAGAATCAAACGATGATCCGATTCGCGGCTGTTTGTTTTATTGTAAGGAATGCGTTTTCTGTGAATGCAGGGGCGAAAATCCCGTCTGAGGGTCTGAAACTGAAACAGCGGCGGCTTTAAACCACAGTTTTGGGGAATCTCACAAAAACGCGTCCCGATCACATTTCACCGCACAAACGCACTGATTTCGGCTGCGTTCACACTTCACGGGTCCCAAACGAACTCTGGCGCGGTCCGATGGATATATGAACGCGACACGGACCGAAGACGTGCAAACGATCCGAAAACGGGACGATGCGAGCGACGCTTCGAGTCACTGATTGGACGACGCGGGAAGATCGGCGTATCCGAAATGAGTCGACGAGGAGGTGAAGTTTCTGGAAATCCTGCTGCTGTTTTGAACGTTTTGAACATTTGATGAGCTCTTCGTGATTCTCAGCTGGTCAAAATAAAGCATGAAATGATGGCGTTGTTTCGAATGTTCGGTAAGCGAGCCAAATAGACGTCGACCAGTCAGGCCTTTGGTTCGGTCACTTTAGGTTCGCTGTTAAATGTGAACGCTAAGCGGATCAGGACTGTATGTTCTGTTTTTGTTTTTCGGTCCGAACGAACCGAACTACGAGTGTGAACGCAGCCTGCATGTTTCACTTTCCTAATCCTCCAATATGTTGATTCACACTTTACTGTAATTCATGAAACGCAACAAACTCACAACGAACAATTTAGAATCGAGTGGCTTTGGAAACACTTTACAGTGAGGTGACATTAGACTCTAAAAGTGCTGGGTTAAAAATAACCCAAGTTGGGTTGAAAATGGACAAATGTTAAATGTTTGCTGGGTAGCTTTATGTGGCAGACTTTTTAAAACGAACCCAAAATTTATTAAGACACAATTACTAGAGGCAACGACAATGATCAAAAGGTGATCATTTATTAATAAGCAATTTAATAAATGTTGAATTATTGTTCATTTAAAAAAACAAAATGTTCATTTTAAGCACATTTTTAAACAGAAGTTGAGTTAAATAAAACTAGTTGGGTCAAACATTTAACCCAACCTGCTGGGTAGTTTTATTTAACTCAACTATTGATTAATAATGACTATAAGACTATAAGTATGTTGGAAATTAAAAATCAGACTCATAATTACTAGATTCAACGATAACAATCAAAAGGTGAACATTTATTAATAAACTTCCATCATACTTTGGGTTCGTTTTAAGCGAGCAATACAGGCATTTTTAATCAATAACTGAGTTCTCCAGCGGGTTGGGCAAACATTGAAAACTTGTCCATTTTTAACCCAACTTGGGCTGTTTTTAACCCAGAATGCACATTCTTCAACATGAACTAACAATGAAAAATACTTCATTTCAACATTTATGAACACATTCTTAAAATGAACAGTTGCATCTGCACCGATTTGTTATCAAAATCATCTTCAGTAATTGAAGAGAACATATTTTGAGTTTCTTCATTGTATTAACTCGACATTTTTAAGTTCCTTTTTAGAGTGTGTGTGAATATTATTTCATGAACTAACGTGAACTAAAAATTGCACAGTTGTATCTTCATGAACAATACTGCGACAAACATTACTGCAAAGTTGTTGATTCTCGAGGTTGCATATGTTA
This sequence comes from Opsariichthys bidens, assembly GCA_037194245.1. NCBI lineage: Eukaryota > Metazoa > Chordata > Actinopteri > Cypriniformes > Xenocyprididae > Opsariichthys > Opsariichthys bidens. Next base: position 23,285,002 of record CM074288.1, read on the forward strand.
ACATTAGTTGACAATCCTTCTACAGCATTTGTGAATCTTAGTCAGCATTCATTTGCACATACATTTTTAAAAAGCAAAAAAAAAATCAGTCATTGTTAGTTCTTGTTTACCAATGGCACCTCAAGTGTAACAGATTTGATTACTGTAGCAATATTCTTCTACCGTAATAATCATTTATTGAAGGACAGATGATGTTTTGCAAGCCTAATTTTAAGGGACATTTTACACTGTATTTGCAGTGTATTCATTTTCGACTTTGGGATGAAACACGATTCGCTCGCTCGTGTTCCTGACAGTTTTCGTGAGATTCACCCGTCGGTTCCTCCATCATATGTAAGGCCGTCGGAGGAGAATGCCCGTGTTATAATGTCTCGCGTATGTTGCATCAGCGTATTAAACGAGTCAGAATTGCACCAATTAACAGCTACAGAACAAACAAATGCATTAATGAAAGAAAACGACACTTTATTCCCCCCCCCCCCCCATCGAAATGCTGAACTTGAAGCACTTCCGGGAGATATTAGTATAAGGCCTATTCAAACAAACGTTTAATCGTCCCACCCATATGAAAGTGTGTGGAGCCCCTTTCGATATTTGGTTCCTAATAGAGTCGGACACACAGTTATGACAAGAAAAGAATTTCCATGATCCGTCAGTGTTGATATCTCATATCGATTGATAAAAGGTCATAGGAAAAATATAGATATTTATGTTGCAGTTAAGTTTATCTTACAAAATACAAAACCATTGTTTTTAGTGGTGTGGTCTACTAAGACAAGTCCCTCAAATTGCTGTATAGAATCAATTCCAAATTCACACAAATCCCATTACTTAGACTAAAGAACTCATCTAGCGTCTTCCTTCTATTCGGGAAGATCCGTGCGGCGAGATGCACAACCGACCGCTGCTTCCGATGGATTCTGCAATTTGTTAAGAGAAGGCAGACGGAGGACGAAAGGCAAGAAGTCTGTATATGTATCGCAAACAGCAGAGCCGGTGAACTCGGTTTGATGTGTTTTATGTCAACACGAACAATTCTCACAGGGTGTTCGGCGTTTCGTAACACTTGCTCTAATTAGCGACAAAACGAGCGACTCGCTCCCGTTGGACACGTGTAAAACGACTCCGCCCCCTTCCGCCCGGCAGCCGATCCCCTGCGATAGTGGATGGTTGGTTAAACAGGCGATCTGGATTTCTTCTTTGCACGGCTAATCGACTTTTCTGAATCAAAGACAGCGAAAGACCACTTAAATATTCGGAAAACAAAACAAAAGCGGAGCAGAAGTGTTCCCGGTGAATCTCGAAGCCCTCTCGCCCTCCCGGGAGCCGGTCCGCTCGTGCTCGGATGTGTTGGGTTTCTGGAGGGCTGGTTCGGTGAGGGGCTATAAGGTGAGGAACACAGAGATGCAGAGCAGCAGGAGGGCCAGCAGGGGGCGTGATGTTTGGTGCCGCAGGCCCGAAGTGGACACGTCGCTCCGGGAGGGTTCGGCCTCGTGACTGGTGTCATCTAGAAATGAGAAGACGGAGAAAATTGCATCAACGGAGATCCAGGGATATCACAGTTGAGCCAAGACAATACAGGGATTTTAAACAACAGTTCTTTCTGCTTCTCGAATCGGATTGACTGCCGTTGTGTCACGAAATGTAGCTTTAAGAGTTTTTTAGCCTAGACCTCAAACATGTGACTCGTATCTAAACTTAGAGCCAATTTGTTTAGGCCGTCAGCGACCGTTCAGTGCTCAGGTACCCGCAGAGAACAGCTTCGAGAATTTCTCTTTCTCTTTTGTAGGTAGTGGTTAAACGTGAGATATAATTCATTTGGGGTCTATCACACGGTCTTATTAAACTTAAACTTAACAGGGGAAAACTACGTTTTTATAACTTTATATTTAACTTAAATCTTGTACTTGAGTGCTGCTTTTGTACGTTTTACTGATTTCGCTTGCAAATCTTTGCACTTGCTCTCAAAACTGTTGTTTTCGCTCAGAATAGTATTGCGTTCCCAGCAAAAACTTTGTTTGCTCGCAACACTTTTGCGTTCTCTTGTTGCGTTCTGCCGAGAGTTCTTTTGCAAAATGTTTCCGTTGCCTCGCAAAATCAGTGTGTTCTCCCGAGAAAATGTTGCGTTCGATCACAAAACTTCTGTTCCCCCAGTAAACGTAGCGTTCGCTCACAAAACATTTGCATGCTATCGCAACACTTTTGCGTTCCCCCAAGAAACTTTGTGTTCACTCTTTGTGTTCAACTGCATTTTGTTTGCAAACCTTTGGAGTTTTGCGCACAAAAGTTTTTGTTCCCCGAGAATCTTTGCGTTCGCTTGCAAATCTTTGCGCTCGCTCTCAAAACTTTTGTTTTCGCTCAGAAAAGTATTGCGTTCCTCCAAGAAACATTGCGTTTGCTTGCAACATTTTTATGTTCTCTTGTAAAATTGTTGCATTCTGCTGAGAAACATTGCTTTCTATGGAGAAATTGTTGCGCTTGATCACAAAACTATTGCGTTCCGCCAATAAACTTAGTGTTCGCTCACAAAACATTTGCATTGTATCACAACACTTTTGCGTTCCCCGAAGAAACTTTGTGTTCACTCAGAATCTTCGTGCTCGCTTGCAATTGTTTGCTTGTGTTTATTTCCTGTTTTTATTGTTGTTAATATTGTTCAATAAATATTATTTTATATAAATAATATGCCGTGTTTGGTATTGAGAAAGGGTCTGTCAATAGTATCAGTGGAAGTTAAATTATTACACCATTAGATGGGGGCAAGGACTCTCTTTATGAGAGAGTCAGAACAATGTAATGGTAAATCCTCTTACATTTTTTAAAGGACAAAGACAAAGATCGCTTTCAAACTGATTTTTATAATGTATACAATATTATGGACATCGACCTAAGGAATTTATGCCATCAGATGCAGGGAATACACTCTCTTTTAGTCGATATCTCTCTTATAATGTCAAAATAATCTACAAGATACAACAAGTTTGGATGACGCGACTCAGCGTTCCGTCGTTACGAGTTCTAGAGTGACGTTTCAGAATTGGTAACAGAGGTTTGGGCTCAACTGTTAAACTGACAACTTGAGATTTGAATCCGAGGCGGAAGGAAGTAGTTCTGCACAAAAGAGGATTTTAAAGACACTTATCAAACTATTGTGTGACAATATCACACTCGCAGCCGTGCGATTTGGCTGTATATCAGCACTTTTTTTTCACTGCTTTTTGGCTTTTCATAACATGTTGTGTCAGACTAGTAAAAAGAAAACATCCAAAATACACGTTTATTTTGTTGCACATTATCTATTTGTGTCTGTAGGATTCAAATATAATACATATCTTTAAAGGCCATTTTCTCGAAATGAGTTTTTTTCTCCACTTCCGTAGCACTTACAAACACCAAAACTTACAGTTTTATTCCTATCTATATTCTGAAGGATTTTACTGAGGGGTTTGTTCGTATGTCATGTGCATGATTTTATACAACATTTCATTCCTATAAAACATGGTGATTTTTTTCTTTTTTCACTGTCGACAGTATTTTCTGATTTATGGAGTTATTAAAAATGAAATAAAAAATCCCCTCAGTAAAAACCTTTAACTTTAATTTGTCAACAAACTCAAATGAGAATTTTGAACCGGACTTTATTCAACGTTCAGATTAATGTTCTGGAAATGCATGCATATTTAATTCGATAATGCATACTTTGCATATTTAAACATAACATTTCAGAAAACTTGCAATACAAAAAAATATTTGCAATTCTTAGTGTAATTAATCAGCTGGGTAAGTCTGGTGATATATTAGTTCCATTTTCTTAACCTTATTCACCTGTGGTGAAAAAAAAAACCCATTTCCGCCATTGAAATAAAATAGACTTTCACTTAAAATTTCAGTTAAATATAATATAAACACCACGAGCACTGGATGTCATTGTAACGTCATAAAGATGATGGTGATGTCAAATTTTGATAGAAAATGAAAATCATGTGATGTCAAGCATCCATCATTGGATGGACGTTGAATTGTGGTTACTTGACGGCAGACGTTGATTGGTTTCGAGTCATGGTATTGTCAGTATTCTACATCAAAATAATGTTGTCGTTAGATATTGAATTAAAAAACAGACAATATAAATACAATTCAAAGTATTAACAAAAACTGTATCTGTAAGTATATATATATATATATACTATATCTGAAAGTATCTGAATGACTGCGCTCATCCATTTGCCGTGCCGTCTCAACTTTAAGCAGCAAATAACCCATAATATCCTTGTTAGAAGCCTCAGTAATACTGGAGGCAGGGCTGTTTGGAGTCTCAGTGCATTTCTCCAGGTTTATTGGTGTAGACACGGACTGCGGTTATCATCAGCGAGCGCGATATGGCTTTGGAAAGCACATCGTCTCAGTGGAGCCGTGTGCCGTCTGAGGACGTCAGTGGGGGAAACAGACAGGTGTGACGCTAAAAGAGACAGATAAATATGCTTGGGAGGACAGAGCAGTTTGCTGGCTCATTCAGGCGGGCAGACAGACACCTCCAGCCTCTCAGTGGGTTTCTGGACTAATAAATCAATGCCTCCACCATGACACCGTGGCTGCCAGGATCTAAGGCCTGTGTTTGTGTGTGTGAAACTGCACGATTAAACAATGCTGTGTTAATCTACACTGACATTATCAGCCGTGTTAATTGATATAAGCGTGCATTTTTCAACCAAGTTTTTCGCCCACTGATCCATTTTGCACACAAAAATGGAAAGCGATTGGATATGCACGTTCTGTGTTCAAAGAATATGTCAAGCATTTTATGCGTTTTATTTTTACGTACATTTTTCTGTATTTAAACGGTTAATAATCAAAAACAGTGATTTTTTTTTTCAGACACTCTGTGTTTCACTAATTTTGTTTTAAGGGAACCCTCTTCACAGGGTGAAGTTCTCCAGTGAAGTTTCAGCTCAAGATCATTTATTATCGCTCGTCAAATTCGCCTCTATTTGCGCGTGAGCAAAAACGCGCCGTTTTTGTGTGCGCGTCCCTTTAAATGCAAATGAGCTGCTGCTCCAGAAGAGGGCGGAGCTTCAACAGCTCAACAACAACAAAGCTGGAGAATCTCACGCAGACAAACTGAGGAAAGTGTTCAAACGGATGGAGACGTTTCTGAACGGTTCGTGGATAAATTGATGTCGTTGCTGTGGAGTTGATCGACTCGTCATTCACTCTGACATTTATACTAGACTTAAATCAATTATAGACAATATATTTAAATAGTCGCTTCACGGTTTAACATTTACAGTTTAATATTTGATATTAAGTTTGCAGCCCTAATTTTGGTACAGTTGTGGGCGGATTCACGATTAAACGGCTCGTAAAGCGAAGCAAGCAACGGTTGGTCGGACAGTAATTTTGGCCGTGACTTTATGCCGATAATCGACACTACGGTCTCTTTGTCTTTTTCATCGCATCTCGAGTTTGAATGCAGCTCCGATGTTTGATCATGACACCATGAAAGTCAAGGCTAGCGTGACAGTAATGGCAATAAATATCACGAGCTGCGAGTCGTGCATATGTTAGTAAGTGCCATGTGTTCGGATGTAATGGGTTTTATCAAGGAGAAGCCAAACCAAGCCTGGCACCGTTCCACGTGACACCTTAGAAAGCCAAACGCTAATCTGGCTCAAAACCACTGTGCATATCCAAGTTTTAGATTTGAATTCTTACCGCAGCCAACAAGCATGCATACACTGATACAGCGTGTAAATATAATTCGTGCATTTCAGCTGGAAGGCATGATAGACACTGACCGACTGAAGCTTTTGGCTCGCTCTAAGGTCACACGGCTAATTTCTGGTCACTTAATTGCATGTGCACATGGTGGAGATGTTGACAGACAGCCCTCAGCTATTACAAGGGAATGCATTATTAATACGATGTGTACCTCATGCATAAATAAAACGGTGTTTGTGGTTTGAAGTGTCAGAGAAGCCGCAGGCGCAACACAAATCCTGAAGGCAAAGCTACAACACACACATGCACAGAGTGATTAGAGGAATTAAAGGACAGAGACACAGGACAAAGCGAAGGTGATCTCAAGCCATACTGACCTCTTGGTTCTAATGCATTGTCTACTTTGTCATCGACAAAAACGCGGTCATGAACGCCTATGGTTTTCTCGCAGCCATCTACAAAAACAGAAGAAATGAAAAAGATACCGTAAGCCAATCATGTTAGTGGTAATTCAGCAGCCCAACCCACCTGCCAATCAAAGGTAAAGCCTGTGACATCACACACAGAAGCGTTAATGTCCATTAAAGTGTGACAGAATCATACGTGTGCGATTTTTACTCGATGACACTTACTTGGTGGTCTCACAAACACTTTCAGCTTGAGACACGACCTTCTCCCGGTTTCTGTGATCATGGATGCTGTAAAACACAAAGAACAGATAAGAAGAGGTGAGCGCACACGCGCACAAACGCCCGACGAGAGAAAGATATCTTCCCCACACACACACACACACACACACACGCACGCACGCCACCCTACGAGCTGCGGCTTGCGGGTGTATTCTGTGGTCTGAAATAGGAAATTGCCCCTTTCCTGAGGAATCCGAAGGGCGTGTACACACACACATACACACGGCGCCTGCGGGGTGAGGAAAGCACCGTCACGCTGTCATTTGTGGTTTTCTGTCACTAGTAGTCTGCTGGTTTATCAGCCGGTTTGGGCCCCGAGAGTTTCGAGCACAAATACACCAGACTGAATTCTGAAATTATAGAGTGACTTCATCTCCAGTTTATTTTTAGGCAAACATGTGTTTTCTTGAATGCTTGAATGTTAAAGGTCAAGTAGGAACGGAAAATTCACAAATGAGATCCTCCTCGATTTCTCGACTGTTTCTCCTAGACAGAAACCGAATTAAATGGAGATCAGACCGAAGTATCTTACGGAGCCCCTAAAAGGATATGTATTATATTTCAATGCTTTCTCCCCGAGAACCTCTATGGTTGCTTTGCAAACTTTTGCGTTCCCCTGAGAAACTTTGCGTTCGTTCGCAAACCATTTGAGTTCGCGTGCCCTCGAGAATCTTCGCGTTCGCTTGCAAATCTTTGCGCTCGCTCTCAAAACTTTTGTTTTCGCTCAGAAAAGTATTGCGTTCCTCCAAGAAACATTGCGTTTGCTCGCAACATTTTTGCGTTCTCTTGTAAAAATGTTGCATTCTGCTGAGAAACATTGCTTTCTATGGAGAAATTGTTGCGCTTGATCACAAAACTATTGCGTTCCGCCAATAAACTTAGTGTTCGCTCACAAAACATTTGCATTGTATCACAACACTTTTGCATTCCCCGAAGAAACTTTGTGTTCACTCTTTGTGTTCAACTGCATTTTGTTTGCAAACCTTTGAGTTTGCGCACAAAAGTTTTGTTACCCGAGAATCTTCGCGTTCGCTTGCAAATCTTTGCGCTTGCTCTCAACATTTTTTGCGCTCAGAAAAGTTTTGCGTTCCTCCAAGAAACTTTGCGCTTGCTCGCAACACTTTTGCGTTCTCTTGTTGCGTTCTGCCGAGAGTTCTTTTGCAAAATGTTTGCGTTGCCTCGCAAAATCAGTGTGTTCTCCCGAGAAAATGTTGCGTTCGATCACAAAACTTCTGTTCCCCCAACAAACTTAGCGTTCGCTCACAAAACATTTGCATGCTATCGCAACACTTCTGAGTTCCCTCAAGAAACTTTGTGTTCACTCTTTGTGTTCAACTGCATTTTGTTTGCAAACCTTTGAGTTTGCGCACAAAAGTTTTTGTTCCCCAAGAATCTTCGCGTTCGCTTGCAAATCTTTGCGCTCGCTCTCAAAACTTTTGTTTTCGCTCAGAAAAGTATTGCGTTCCTCCAAGAAACATTGCGTTTGCTTGCAACATTTTTGCGTTCTCTTGTAAAATTGTTGCATTCTGCTGAGAAACATTGCTTTCTATGGAGAAATTGTTGCGCTTGATCACAAAACTATTGCGTTCCGCCAATAAACTTAGTGTTCGCTCACAAAACATTTGCATTGTATCACAACACTTTTGCATTCCCCGAAGAAACTTTGTGTTCACTCTTTGTGTTCAACTGCATTTTGTTTGCAAACCTTTGAGTTTGCGCACAAAAGTTTTGTTACCCGAGAATCTTCGCGTTCGCTTGCAAATCTTTGCGCTTGCTCTCAACATTTTTTGCGCTCAGAAAAGTTTTGCGTTCCTCCAAGAAACTTTGCGCTTGCTCGCAACACTTTTGCGTTCTCTTGTTGCGTTCTGCCGAGAGTTCTTTTGCAAAATGTTTGCGTTGCCTCGCAAAATCAGTGTGTTCTCCCGAGAAAATGTTGCGTTCGATCACAAAACTTCTGTTCCCCCAACAAACTTAGCGTTCGCTCACAAAACATTTGCATGCTATCGCAACACTTCTGAGTTCCCTCAAGAAACTTTGTGTTCACTCTTTGTGTTCAACTGCATTTTGTTTGCAAACCTTTGAGTTTGCGCACAAAAGTTTTTGTTCCCCAAGAATCTTCGCGTTCGCTTGCAAATCTTTGCGCTCGCTCTCAAAACTTTTGTTTTCGCTCAGAAAAGTATTGCGTTCCTCCAAGAAACATTGCGTTTGCTCGCAACATTTTTGCGTTCTCTTGTAAAATTGTTGCATTCTGCTGAGATACATTGCTTTCTATGGAGAAAATGTTGCGTTTGATCACAAAACTATCGCGTTCCCCCAATAACCTTAGCGTTCGCTCACAAAACATTTCCATTCTATCGCAACACTTTTGCATTCCCCGAAGAAACTTTGTGTTCAACTTTGCATTTTGTTTGCAAACCTTTTGAGTTTGCGCGCAAAAGTTTTGTTGCCCGAGAATCTTTGCGTTCGCTTGCAAATCTTTGCAGTTGCTCTCAAAATTGTTGCGTTCGCTCACAAATAAAAAAAATTGTGTTCCCCGAGAGCATTTGCTCACAAAAACACTATACAATATAGCTTCTGTTTCCACCTCATATTATTTCCATTACTACGATTTTGGGAACGAGCATATGCAAAAGTTTGAATGCAAAAACATATCCTCCCATCTAATTCCTTTGCTTTCCCATCATCATGACCCTTTAGGATCTCTGTAGTATCCAGATGTTTCTCAACAACGTCTCAAATTGTGCTTAAATTCGCCAAGATGCTGAAGATCTCGATGTGAATTCCGACATCTCAAATTCTCCCGAGATCAAAAGATCTGAGCTATGTCAACATATGACTCGTTAATGACTTTTCATAATAATTTCAGAAGAAACGGCAACAGATTAAAAATATTTCTCCCAGCTCATAATCAAGCAGTTTCCTGAGCCATGAAAGAGAAAACTCTGAGGAATTACATGTTCATCTGAGGTTATTCTATGAGGTTTATTAAGACGGACAGCGCAGTGCAAGTTCAAGGTTTGGACTAATTAAGGCTAATTACTCACAAAATGGGATTTTATTCTGTGATCTTTGGTGGAGTTTCCTACATTACGGACCACAGTAGATCGCATTAAAGTCAATGATCGCGACCCGTTCCCCTCAATAATGTGCTGAATTTCCGAATAGAGAAGAGCAAGACTTGATTTTATCTCTGGGAAATGATTTCATTAAAAGGCACAATAAGAATATTATGAAAGTAAATAGGGTCGATGTTAATTACCATGTATCAAAATAGTTAACCTAACCCGCACGACAAACTCTTAAAATGATCCTTATCCTCGCAAGATTTAATTGCAAAATATTACTCTTATGACAAGTAGCCTTTCATTGAGCATATCAGTTATCAAACACACAGATGTCACTGTAAAACTGTGTAATGCACATTTCTGAAATGCAACGCTCTATTCTGATTAGTATTCTGTGGCGGTTGAGTTTATTAATGGAATAAAACAAACACCTGAAGCATGTCATGAATCCAAACGACATGGGAAGAGCCAAATAAACCCGTTAACAGACAAACAGAGAAATAAATGACTGTCACTGTATTCCTCTGTGCTCACTAAAAACTACCTCTTTTCTGTACTTTTATGGTGCAACAATAATGTTTCCTGAGCATCAAATCATCATTTCAGAATGATTTCTGAAGGATCATGTGACTCAGAAGACTGGAGTAATGATGCTGAAAATTCAGCTTTGATCACTGGATATACATTATATTTTACTATATATTCACATAGAAAATAGTTCTTTTAAACTGTAATAATATTTCTCTGTTTTTACTGCACTTTTGATCAAGTAAATGCAGCCTTGGTGAGCAGAAGTATGGAAGATTGTTTCTGCGATTAAATAAAAAAATAGAAAAGGTAATGGCGACTTTATATCTCGCAATTCTGATTTCATAACTTTCAATTCTGACTTTATATCAAAATTCGGCCTTTATATTAAAATTCTGACTTTATATCTCAATTCTGACTTAATATCTCGCAATTCTGTCTTTATATAAAAATTCGGACTTTATATTCAAATTCTGACTTTATATCACAATTCTGACTTTATATCTCACAATTCTGACTTCATATCTCTCAATTCTGACTTTATATCTCTCAATTCTGACTTTATATCTCAATCCTGACTTTATATCTCAATTCTGACTTTATATCTCTCAATTCTGACTTTATATCTCTCAATTCTGACTTAATATCTCGCAATTCTGTCTTTATATAAAAATTCGGACTTTATATTCAAATTCTGACTTTTTATCACAATTCTGACTTTATATCTCACAATTCTGACTTTATATCTCAATTCTGAATTTATCTCACAATTCTGACTTTATATCAAAATTCTGACTTTATATCTCTCAATTCTGACTTTATATCAAAATTCTGACTTTATATCTCGCAATTCTGACTTTACATCTCACAATTCTGTCTTTATATAAAAATTCTGACTTTATATTAAAATTCTGACTTAATATCTCGCAATTCTGAATTTATATCAAAATTCTGACTTTATATCACAATTCTGACTTTATATTACAATTCTGACTTTATATCCCAATTCTGACTTTATATAAAAATTCTGACTTTATATTAAAATTCTGACTTTATATCTCAATTCTGACTTAATATCTCGCAATTCTGTCTTTATATAAAAATTCGGACTTTATATTCAAATTCTGACTTTATATCACAATTCTGACTTTATATCTCACAATTCTGACTTTATATCTCTCAATTCTGACTTTATATCTCAATTCTGAATTTATATCAAAATTCTGACTTTATATCTCTCAATTCTGACTTTATATCTCACAATTCTGACTTTATATCTCACAATTCTGACTTTATATCTCACAATTCTGACTTTATATCTCACAATTCTGTCTTTATATAAAAATTCGGACTTTATATTAAAATTCTGACTTAATATCTCGCAATTCTGAATTTATATCAAAATTCTGACTTTATATCACAATTCTGACTTTATATTAAAATTCTGACTTTATATCCCAATTCTGACTTTATATAAAAATTCGGACTTTATATTAAAATTCTGACTTTATATCTCAATTCTGACTTTATATCTCACAATTCTGACTTTATATCTCGCAATTCTATCTTTATATAAAAATTCGGACTTTGTATTAAAATTCTGACTTTATATCTTGCAATTCTGACTTTATATCTCACAATTCTGACTTTATATCTCAATTCTGAATTTATCACACAATTCTGACTTTATATCTCACAATTCTGACTTAATATCTCGCAATTCTGTCTTTATATAAAAATTCGGACTTTATATTCAAATTCGGACTTTATATCACAATTCTGACTTTATATCTCACAATTCTGACTTTATAACTCAATTCTGACTTTATATCTCAATTCTGACTTTATATCAAAATTCTGACTTTATAACTCACAATTCTGACTTTATAACTCACAATTCTGAGTTGTGAGATCAAAAGTCGCAAGTATATTTTCTAATTATTATTTCATGGCGGAAACAAGCTTCCATACAGATGAGACTTCTTTCACACACATTAAACATTAAAAAAAATTTTTTTTTAAATTGAAACGGTTACCTTAGTGTTGCAAGCACAATACTGTTCCACCTGAGCTACCAGAATAATGTACGTGTTTTAGACACAGAGACGAGTTTTCCCAGTATACTCAGGATCGTGCAG
>CM074288.1:23302139-23359639 GCA_037194245.1 Opsariichthys bidens
AATTGTGAGATATAAAGTCAGAATTGTGAGATATAAGTCAGAATTGAGAGATATAAAGTCAGAATTGAGATATAAAGTCAGAATTGAGATATAAAGTCAGAATTGAGAGATATAAAGTCAGAATTGTGATATAAAGTCAGAATTGAGAGATATAAAGTCAGAATTGTGAGATATAAAGTCAGAATTGTGAGATATAAAGTCAGAATTGTGAGATATAAAGTCAGAATTTCGAGATATAAAGTCAGAATTGTGAGATATAAAGTCAGAATTTCGAGATATAAAGTCAGAATTGTGAGATATGAAGTCAGAATTGTGAGATATAAAGTCAGAATTGCGAGTTATAAAGTCAGAATTGTGAGATATAAAGTCAGAATTGTGAGATATAAAGACAGAATTGTGATATAAAGTCAGAATTGTGAGATATAAAGTCAGAATTGCGAGTTATAAAGTCAGAATTGTGAGATATAAAGTCAGAATTGTGAGATATAAAGACAGAATTGTGATATAAAGTCAGAATTGAGATATAAAGTCAGAATTGTGATATAAAGTCAGAATTGAGATATAAAGTCAGAATTGAGATATTAAGTCAGAATTGTGATATAAAGTCAGAATTGTGTGATATAAAGTCAGAATTGTGATATAAAGTCAGAATTGTGTGATATAAAGTCAGAATTGTGATATAAAGTCAGAATTGAGATATAAAGTGAGAATTGTGATATAAAGTCAGAATTGAGATATAAAGTCAGAATTGAGAGATATAAAGTCAGAATTGAGATATAAAGTCAGAATTGTGATATAAAGTCAGAATTGAGAGATATAAAGTCAGAATTGTGATATAAAGTCAGAATTATGATATAAAGTCAGAATTCTGAGATATAAAGTCAGGATTGAGAGATATAAAGTCAGAATTGAGATATAAAGTCAGAATTGAGAGATATAAAGTCAGAATTGAGATATGAAGTCAGAATTGAGATATAAAGTCAGAATTGAGATATAAAGTCATAATTGAGATATAAAGTCATAATTGTGAGATATAAAGTCAGAATTGAGATATAAAGTCAGAATTGAGAGATATAAAGTCAGAATTGAGATATGAAGTCAGAATTGAGATATAAAGTCAGAATTGAGATATAAAGTCAGAATTGAGATATAAAGTCATAATTGTGAGATATAAAGTCAGAATTGTGAGATATAAAGTCAGAATTGAGAGATATAAAGTCAGAATTGTGATATAGAGTCAGAATTAATAGATATAAAGTCAGAATTGAGATATATAAAGTCAGAATTGAGATATAAAGTCAGAATTAAGAGATATAAAGTCAGAATTGTTATATAAAGTCAGAATTGTGATATAAAGTCAGAATTGAGATATAAAGTCAGAATTAAGAGATATAAAGCCAGAATTGTGATATAAAGTCAGAATTGAGATATAAAGTCAGAATTGAGAGATATAAAGTCAGAATTGAGATATAAAGTCAGAATTGTGATATAAAGTCAGAATTGAGAGATATAAAGTCAGAATTGTGATATAAAGTCAGAATTATGATATAAAGTCAGAATTGTGAGATATAAAGTCAGGATTGAGAGATATAAAGTCAGAATTGTGAGATATAAAGTCAGAATTGAGATATAAAGTCAGAATTGAGATATAAAGTCAGAATTGAGAGATATAAAGTCAGAATTGAGATATAAAGTCAGAATTGAGATATAAAGTCAGAATTGAGATATAAAGTCAGAATTGAGAGATATAAAGTCAGAATTGAGATATAAAGTCAGAATTTCGAGAAAAAAAGTTTATTACTCATGTTTTTATGACTCGCAATTCTAACTTTTTTTCTCATTGTGATTTATATTGCACATTTTTGAGAGAAAAAAGTCAGAATTGCGAGATAAAAAGTCACAATTACACTTTTTTGTTTTTTATTTCGTGGCAGAAACAAGCTTCCATAGATATTTGTTTTTGTTTTTAGCATAAATTAGATTAACACATTTTTCAGAAAACGACCATCGTTCGCACCAAAGACGACAACAACAACAACAACAACACAGAGAAACGATGTCGTTGGAATCACTTTCGGAACGATTTTTTTTTTCCAGCTGATGAATGACTAAAACATTGACAGCCAATCAGAATCCATCCTGCTTTAAAGAGCACGAGCATTTAAAGCGACAGGCGACAAAAACTGCAGAATGAACAGAACAATGTGTGAATGCAAATATAGTTTCCGTTGTATGTGAACAGGCCTTTATGATGTTATTTTGATTCTCAAGTCTTGATTTAAGAATGTTTAGATGTTTGTGCTGGACAACAAGACAAAAACACTGAGTATGAATATGACTTTTGCAGTGTTTGAGATAAGAAATCTCTCCCACACTGTCTGCACACCAATATAAGCATGATGAATTACATCCTCGCCTCATGTCTCCATGAACCTGCATAAAAACGCAAGAGCTTCAGCTCACCTCACCGACCACACGACGGCATCTCGCGAAGAAGCAATTTGTCATTTTAACCCTCATCGCACGTCCACGTTTCTAATAAGCTCTGATGCTGGCAGAAACTTGGCATGTGATTACAGTACAAACCTCTGACGAGAGAAAATCACAGGCACATTTGTAGAGCAACACACTGAACGCTGGCCCACTTCTGTCACAGCGAGCTGTTTTATGTATGTGGAAATACATGATAGGAGCGTTTGATGTTATCTTTGTTTGCCGACTGTATTACACACATGCTGACATTACTGACAGACTGGTTTTATTGCCATCCACATTACATCTGACATCCACAAACCTCCAGAGGAACTGGAACCTGATGGTGAGGGAGTCGGGCTTTTAACCTGAAGGTTGTTGGTTCGATTCCCACGCCGGCAGGAATTGAATTCGATACCATGACTTGAGCAAGACATCTAACGCCTAATTGCCTCACTTAATAAAAGCGTCCGCTAAATGTAAAATGTAAATATAAAAACTGCTTTTATTCATACAAAGAATGAAAAAAAAAATTGGTGCAGAAACAATTTTCAGTCAGAAAGTGCTACAGTAACTATAAGCTATAAGCATTATTGGTTGTCATGGTTACTGATTGCTTTGCGCACCTGTTTCTCGTTCAGTTTGTTGCATTCAAGTCTTGTTTATTGAAAAAATGTTTAAAAATGAAGTGAATTTGTGCTTTGATTTGCAGATATTTCTTCTTGTTTTAAGCACAAACACACTTCATTTTAATACATTTCTCAGAAACATTTGAAGACATTTTGCTTCTCAAGTAAATGTATCTCGGTTTATATATTTGTACCGGAAAACAACAACAAACTGCGTTTTTGACTGCGTATGCCCACTTCACAAGACTATGAATCAGGTAACAGAACGGCTAAAATCCTCTCTCCGCTGATGCGATTAGAGACGTGACGTCTGGTGTGATAATGTCAGACACTATTTCAGAGAAATGGCCGTAATCAGAGAGAGCCGATAACATTTCTACTGAGCAGTTATCAGCAGCACCTTCACGACTCTTCAAACACAGATTCAGAGAAATGTCACCGTCTCCAGAGACTGATAACCACCATCAGTAACGACACCGACCCGTAATGATCTTCTAGTGAGGAGCGCGTGCGAATGATAACTGAAAACAGACTCCAGATTCGCTAAACTAGTGTGCTGTGATCGAGCGACGAGTTCATAATCATAGAAATACACAGAAAAATTGTACAATAATGCAACTACTGAAGTAATTAATGCATGAAATGTATCATTATTAATTTTCATAAACTATTCACTTCATAGTTGATGGACTTTGCAACAGTGACACGGTTATTGAGCTGAACTGAATCAACATTGAACTGATTCGATCATAAATCTGATGGCGAGTAAAGAGCTATTCATCAAATTCATTTCAAGCTACGATGAGCCTTGAGCTAAATAAATACATAAAAAATCTAATCAAACACTGGCAACATATTATTCATAACTGTGTTATTATATTATAAATATAAATTGTTCCTTACATATAATTTTTGATTGGCTGTCGCATTTCACAGCTAGAAAAAACAAAATAAAATAAAACAATATTTCTGTTGCTTGCAATACGGAGAAAACAGAGAAAGATGCATTTCACTGCCCCAAAAAATAAAATAATAAAATAAAATAAACATAAAAATTATATAAATGGCCATCAATGGAGAAAGATGCATTTCACTGCCAGAAAAAATAAAATAATAAAATAAAATAAACATAAAAATGATATAAATGGCTGTCAACGGAGAAAGATGCATTTCACTGCCAGAAAAAAATAAAATTATAAAATAAAATAAACATAAAAATGATATAAATGGCTGTCAACGGAGAAAGATGCATTTCACTGCCAGAAAAAAATAAAATTATAAAATAAAATAAACATAAAAAATTATATAAATGGCTGTCAATGGAGAAAGATGCATTTCACTGCCATAAAAAATAAAATAATAAAATAAAATAAACATAAAAATTATATAAATGGCCATCTATGGAGAAAGATGCATTTCACTGCCAGAAAAAAATAAAATAATAAAATAAAATAAACATAAAAAATGATATAAATGGCCGTCTATGGAGAAAGATGCATTTCTCACTGCCATAAAAAATTAGATAATAAAATAAAAAATTATATTTCAATGTTGCTTGCGTAAATGGCCATCAAAGATGGTCAAATTGATGTCATCAAAATTGAACGTGAATATGAGCACAATCAACCTGCAGAATAACACAATTACTAAAAGCACGTCAGCATGATATAAAACACTATTACAATGAAACTGGACAGTTTTCATTATAGTCCAAATGAAAGCTCAAAGGATTTTTTAATTGAACATTTGCCAGAGAGAGCCGACATCTGTACCCGTCTGTAACTGTGAAATCATCTTTCTCAACACAGATAACAACAGCGTCTTGTGAAATACGGCGAGTTCGACTTCAGTTTTGACTTCCAAACAGGAATTACGCTCGACACGAGTGTCATGATGTGGATTAATCATGACGCTCGCCAGAGAGACCAAAGCTGCCAAGATGTAAAGAGACCGACGGATCCGTGGAGTGAGACGCACAATCATTCAGAGAGGGCAAACGTATTTCACAGATGTTCTGGGACTCGTGAGGAGAGCGATACGCTGGATGATTTTCACGTCCTCAGCAGCACCAGCTAGTCAAGCACATAATAACGGCTCTCCGGGACACGAAGGTCCTGCGAAAACTAATGAGGTTTGCCTGTATTTTCATCTCACCTTGCAGACAGGTGTCCTTCAGCCAAACGCATCGCATATTCTTTTCAAAGAATATTGATTCATATTGATTTCTGCCCTCGCTGGAGTTCATATGCTGTCCTTGAAAGTGAAAATATTGCATTTTCTTAAAGCTGCTTTCATACCGTCGAGAATAATTACAAACGGCTTTGTCACTGACATGCAGAGAGGGAGAGAAAGTAGTAACGCTCGATCGGGAACGAGAGGAGATCAAAATTGCGAAACGACCTTTTTCTGGCCTAATTCAACGGTCATTTTAAAAGCAGCTGCATGAAGATTTACAATGCATTGACATTTTCCTGGGAATCGAACCCCTGATCGCATTGTTGCTAGCGCCGTGATTTTGCTGTTTGAGATGCAGGAAAGCACACCGAATTTCTAATTATTTCGTTTAAGATGACTTCATTACGGTACATTATGCACAATGACACGTAACTAAACCCTAACCGTAATATTTTTAAAAAGTAAACGGCAGAAACTCTGTATTTAATGTAAATGAATGTAAACTTTTTACTCGTTTTCCACTAAAAAATATCCAAAGATTCTTAAGTCATTTCGATTTTTAAGTAAATGAATTTCTGAAAAAAAAAAAAAAGAAAACAAATATATTAAAGTTAAATGGAAATATCTGCCAGTGGAGTCTCTGAAAAATAATCTTAATTCAAAGCGAAAATTAAGCATCACTTAACTTCATCAAACAAAACGTAATATCATTAAATTCACTCGTTTTCTGCAGTAAATCTTGATTTGTGATTGTTTAGACGTCGTTTTTGTTTTTGTCGCTGTGATGTGAGACGTTAAAGACGCTTTCTTTGTTTTTCATACTAACTCGTCTGGTAAATTACTTGAGCTGCTTTTCCGTTGAAATTATGCGGTTTCAATTTGTCCCGGGAACTTTTTCCCCCAGACTGCGTTTCGATCGAACTGCGTCCGACTTTCCAGTTCCAGGATTTCGTTTCTCCGCATATGTAAGCTTTATAAAGCCTGAACCTTGTCGTCGGCTCATGAATTGTATGTTTTTAAACTCTGTTGTTGTTTCGAATATCAAAAACTCATGCATTCGTTCGTTGCATGAACTCAACCAAAAAAAAAAAAAAAAAAGCAAATACATTACACTGTTCGGGGGGGTGGGGGGGGGGGGGGGGCATGAGGACACACAATATTTCAAGCTCAAGATCACCAACGTTCATCTACTAACTCCCCTGACTGCTTTTTCGGACAAAATGACGGATTCGAGGGTTACGATTGGTCGGATCGCCTGTCAATCAAACTGTCGGCGAAGGGTCAATTATTGTCAATTTAACCTGGACTAAAATATGTGGGTCAAAATGACCCGCAAACATCATAATCACACGAGAGAGTTGAATCTTTACATATATTTTCATGATCAAGCAAAATTAATCAAGTTAATCATGAATTTTGTTAATCAACATTTTGACAAACGTTTCAATTCACACATCTACATCTCTCTAGGGTTAATACGCATGAAATAACTGAATAAGAGAAGTTATGCATCCACGTTCCACAACATCTGAGAGTGTCGAAACACTTGCACGCGTGCCCGGGATCCGAAATGACGGAAAAAAATCTAAATCTAAAACCAAAAAAACTTCTGAACGCAATACAATTCAGACAAAGCCAACATTTTGACAAACGTTTCAATTCTAGTTAAAACTATAAAATGCCAAGCACTTATTCTCTCGATTTAAAGATGCAAACATCACTTCCTGCTCATACAGACTCGGTTATACATTTATAGTTTTAGTCACGGATTCTGGAGATTCTGCTATTCTTATGCTGTTAGATCTGCACTTGATCCTAATGTTCGGATGTTCTGATCGGTTGAACCACACTGTTGGGCATCAAATGTTCTGCTCTAGAGGGGTTTGGGTCATTTCTATCCTATAGGAAGTTTTCTGTCCGCCTTGGAGACTTCGTGTTCCCACTGGCATTGAGGAGTGCCACAGGGCTCTATCCTGGGTCCGATGCAGTTTTCCCTGTACAAGCTCCCATTAAGATCAATTCTTTAAAAACGTTATATATCACTGAAAGGAAAAGATAAATTATTGTTGGACTGCCTCTAGTTTTTACATTTTGGCCCAATTAGGCCACAAACACAGAATTGGGTTAAATCCTTCATGGACTGGGATTTTAAATTTGAGAAATTGCGATTAAAGTTAAAGCTTTTATCCAAAGTCAAACCTTTTTTTTCCATCGTTTAAAGACTTTGAAAGGATTACACATCTCTCTAGGGTTGATACGCATGACATGACTGAATAAGAGAAGTTCTGCATCCACATTCCACGACATCTTGCATGTGATCCGAAATGACGGAAAGGAAAATCTAAATATCAAAACAACTTCATGACAGCGTGTTTCATTTGCGATGTCATACTCACATATGTAGTAATACTCTCGTCCCGGTCGGAACTCGAATCCCAGCGAGAAGGGCGTGAAGAGCTGGAACTTCTCGGAGAACTTGAGCGGGCCGTTGGGCGAGTGCGGCCGGTTGCACTCCCAGCGCTTGAAGCCTTTGGCGGTGTGGTCGCACGTGCTGTAGCCGTCGTAGTTGACCATGTAGAGGACGTAGCGCTCCGTTCTCTCCTCGGGCACCGAGTCCTCGTAGTGCGGACAGTACACGTCCAGGTAGTCGTTGATACAGACGTCGATGTGATAATCTCCACGGTGAAACCTGCAGGACGCACAGAGAGCCAGACGGATTAGAGCTTTACACACGCTTGCAAATATTTGCTTTCACAGCGATGGCCGTGAGGAAACACTGAAACGTGGAGTGTCTGTGTAGAAATAATTACAGTAAAGATGAGATTTTGCTCATAAATTGCTTCATTTAATGGCATTGATACACTGTTATATATATATTTTTTAATATATAATATTCACTGAAATATTTTTTGAAATTTTAATTTTAATTTGAAACCGTTTAATAACTAAAATATATTTTTGAAAGAGATTTTAATTTATTTTCTGTTTTTTTATTATTATTATTATTGATTTATTACTGTTTTTCGAAATATATTTTAGTTTTTAAAGTGTTTCAAATTAAACTAAACAAAAATAATAAAGGTTGCCTTGGCATTTTAAAAAAAAATATTTCAGTTAGAATTTATGTTGTTTATTTTTTCAGATAATAGAATTTATTTATAAATAATATGAAACTAATAAATATATATATATTATTTATTTATTAGTTTTAGATTCAAGTTCAACTAAATGAAAATGATAAATGCTGAAATAAAGTAATTTACATTTTTTTAAATATTTCATTAACATTTATTTTGTTTATTATTGTTTCAACTAAAAAATGTTAAATATATTTTTAAATATGTCTATATTTATTAGTTTTACATTATATCATTTTATTGGCCGTGAGGAAACACTGAAACATGGAGTGTCTGTGTAGAAATAATTACAGTAAAGATGAGATTTTGCTCATAAATTGCTTCATTTAGTGGCATTGATACACTGTTATATATATATATATATATATTTTAATATATAATATTCACTGAAATATTTTTTGAAATTTTAATTTGAAACAGTTTAATAACTAAGATATATATTTTTGAAAGAGATTTTCTGTTTTTTTTTATTATTATTATTTATTTCTTACTGTTTTTCAAAATATATTTAATTATTTATATTATTTAAAGTGTTTCAAATTAAACTAAACAAAAATAATAAAGGTTGCCTTGGCATTTTAAAAAAATATTTCAGTTAGAATTTATGTTGTTTATTTTTTTTCAGATAATAGAATTTATTTATAAATAATATGAAACTAATAAATATATATAGAATTTATTTATTAGTTTTAGATTCAAGTTTAACTAAACGAAAATGACAAGTAGCTGAAATGAAGAAATTTACATTTTTTAAATATTTTATTAACATTTATTTTGTTTATTTTTGTTTCAACTAAAAAATGTTAAATATATTTTTAAATATGTCTATATTTATAAGTTTTACTTTATATCATTTTATTTTACTACAAGTTAAACTATAATAAGAAAAGTTGTCTTGGCAACAAGCTGAAATAAAATAATATTTATTTCAGTGAACTTAATTTAGTTTAGTAGTCAAATTAAATTAAATATAAAGTTGTAATATATTATTTTATTTGAATTCAGTTAACATTGCAGTTGCAGTTTTAGTTAACGAAAATAACCTTGAGTCGAGATTTCTCTTGTACATGGATGGCAAGTGTTTTGAAACAACTCCAGTGTGCAACACAAGAAAAGATCTCATTCATCACTAAAGAGACTAACATGTCCACATGCACGCCTGATGTGTTTATAGATGACAAGCAAATCTGGCATCATCTCACCGTTGAAATGCATAACATGTGCCCATATTTGGTTCTCAAACATCGCAAAGTATGTGAAAATGAACAACGGTAAGTGCTGAAGATAACGACCTCTGACTGACTCTAAACGAATGTTTGTCAAAGTGACACGATTTCTATCTTTGGGTCGCTGACCCTTGAGGACGTGCATCACCTGTAAATACTCTCCACCTCATGTTGACTTTAGATTCTAAACTTTGAACGAATGACTAAACAAGCTCGTTCGTGCTGCTAAACGGCCGTTTTTCAGCCAGGTCAAAGATTTAATTGGGAATCAGTTCGAGAAATGGCCTGAGGAAACTGCTAATTGAAATTCTGCTCCGTTGAAATTGTCAAATAGATTATAGTATATAATATAAAAAAAATTAAATATATAATATATATATAATAATAATATATATATATACTAATATATAAATATAAATAATAATAATAATATATATAAATACATATAATAATATAAATAATATAACAAATATATAACAATAATAATATATATAAATATAAATAATAATTTAAATAATATAAAAAATATCAATATATAATATAATAATAATAATATAAATAATAATGATAATATATATACAAATAATAATAATATAAATAATATAACAAATATATAATAATAATAATAATAATAATAATAATAATATATACAAATATAAATAATAATATAACAAATATAAATATAAATGTAAATCATAATATACATTATATATATATATACATATAAATAATATAAAATATAAATATATAATAATAATAATATATAAATAATATACATAATATTTATATAAATATAAATAATAATATAAATACTATAACAAATATAAATATAATATATATATATATATATATATATATATATATATAAAAAAATAATAATAATATAAATAATATAAAATATAAATATATAATATAATAATAATAAATATAAATAATATAAAAAAATAAAAATATATTATATAATAATAATAATAATAATTTATATATGTATATATATATATATAATATATATATATATATATATATATAAAATAAATAATAAAATAAATAATATAAAAAAATATAATTTTCCTCAAACATGTCTATCTTTCCCTCAAATCCGAAATGAAAGCGTGCCAGCCTGTTCTCTAAAGCCTCTCGTGTGCTTTTCACAGCCCGGCGGTTCGGCGCTGAGATAAATCACCGGGTCAAACGGGCAGAGAGGGGAAAAAAAATGTCGTGTCTGATCTCAGGTCAAGGCCAAATATATTCAACAACTCCCCGTCCACACAGAAAACATCTCCTTATTGGATTTGCATTACAGCCTGCGCCCGTACATTTCATCAACTCAATTAACAAAGTTAATAATCCTCTTCTCAATTAAGGCACGCTTCATTAGCGTCCCCTCTCTCGCCCTCAGCAGGAAGCGCTAATGTTCGGGATGTTCTGGAAGTGTAAACAGACTCGTGCCAGTTCATCAACACCACTGACCAAACAATGAGTCTCTCACAGCCTCACCGCAGAGCAACGGAATCATCTGCATTTTTTTATACATCAAGAAATTAATATTCAAGAGATTCATGTATAATTGCTTTTATGCATTTCACTATCTTTTTCCATAAATTTTGCATGCAAATTGTATAATATCCAAGGTACAGTAATTGTGCAGTTAATTCTCACACTGTGTTTTCAGAAAGTTTTTGAGTCACTACCGAAACACACTAATAAAATAATTCAATATTGACCTATTTTGTTTACACCAACCTCGTAAATAAGGTTTTTTTTTTGCTATTTTATTTAAAAAATGTTCACAGGTAAATCAATATCAAATGCAATTTTAACAATATTTCAAGTGTAATTGATTTCATTTCGAAGCCAATCTTTCTTTGCAAAAGGCATAAAGTTTATCAAAGTGAAGTTTGAATAAACATCGAATCAAACACTATAAAAACATCAATATTTCTGACAAATCCTCCATGCTGAAAATAGATTGTGCCGTTACCGTAAATGCAATTTTTAATATTGCGATACTGAATGAATTACCCATTCAGAGCCACAGTATTATGTGTTTACATGCAACAGAGGGAGGATTGACAAGATCTGCTTTTATCCACAAAACATCATTTCATAAGACACAGACTTCATACTTTTTTCTCTACGCACAAATGAATATCACAAGTTTTTTCCTCTCCGCCGGCTCTCCTTCTGATGATGTTCCGCCAAAAACTACAGAAATGAGAAAACATGTTACAATGTTTCTTTGGAATCCTCTGGATTCTGAACGTTATTCACGTCCCTGTGAGGTCTAGCGCGGTTTTAATCTGCTTTTATTTGTTATTGATATCACATCGTCCGCACATAAATTCTCGGATTTTCCAGGAACCTCTTGGCCATTGTGGGACTTCTATTGCACAATCTATTCTAAATTCAATTCTATTGCTGTCGACCAAAAGAAATACATATCCCGTATCCCGTCTAATTTTGCTAAAAAAATCACTTCAGCAAGCATGAATCAGATTTACGGTAACGCACTTTTATTGAAGCATTAATAATTCAATAAACTGCACGTAAAGCCTGTCCTTTCCGTATTTGAACATCCACTTCCTGTAAATGTTCCTGTTTCTTTAATACGTTTGTCTGGATTATTTTCCTCTTAAACAACTTTCTCGACCTTCTGGAGCTCAGAAACGCTGCGGGAAAAGTCCGGTGACACGAAAGGGAGTAATTAAAAACTGGGAATGGATGGCAGGCTAATTGTCAAATTATGATAATTACACATCTTTGTTGTGCTACAGCTGTTCGGGAGCTCCGGACGAGCCGCGCTCTGTAATCAGAGAGGAGGATCGCCCAACTTTAGAACATTTATTACAAGCTGATTATAAACCTCCAGCGATTTCAACTTTCTTTCCTCCACTCTGCGCTCGGTTTGGGAGAGACGTGGCCTTCCGTACGGCCTCCATGACAATTACACAGCTCGGTGAAACCGGCCCGCGCCCTCGACGGAGACCCGTCTGACGGCCGACACGCGCTTTTGATAAGACCTGCACAGTGGGTTACTGTTAAAATCAGTACAGATTACAAAATACATGCTTTAAAAAGTCATTTGTAACGTATTTCGTTACATTACTCAAGTTTAGTCACTTCATCTAAATACTTTAGAATACTTTGGAATACTAATAAGTGTGAAACAAACACAAAAAAGGTTTTTATCTCACAATTCTGACTTTTTCCCTCAGGATTCTGTGATATAAAGTTGCAATTGTGAGTTATAAAGTCAGAATTATGAGATATAAACTCACAATATTGAGAAAAGTCAGAATTATGAGATATAAACTCACAATATTGAGAAAAGTCAGAATTATGAGATATAAACTGACAATATTGAGAAAAGTCAGAATTATGAGATATAAACTCACAATATTGAGAAAAGTCAGAATTATGAGATATAAACTCACAATATTGAGAAAAGTCAGAATTATGAGATATAAACTCACAATATTGAGAAAAGTCAGAATTATGAGATATAAACTGAAAATATTGAGAAAAGTCAGAATTATGAGATATAAACTGACAATATTGAGAAAAGTCAGAATTATGAGATTTAAACTCACAATATTGAGAAAAGTCAGAATTATGAGATATAAACTGACAATATTGAGAAAAGTCAGAATTATGAGATTTAAACTCACAATATTGAGAAAAGTCAGAATTATGAGATATAAACTGAAAATATTGAGAAAAGTCAGAATTATGAGATATAAACTGACAATATTGAGAAAAGTCAGAATTATGAGATATAAACTGACAATTTTGAGAAAAGTCAGAATTATGAGATATAAACTGACAATATTGAGAAAAGTCAGAATTATGAGATATAAACTCACAATATTGAGAAAAGTCAGAATTATGAGATATAAACTGACAATATTGAGAAAAGTCAGAATTATGAGATATAAACTCACAATATTGAGAAAAGTCAGAATTATGAGATATAAACTGACAATATTGAGAAAAGTCAGAATTATGAGATATAAACTGACAATATTGAGAAAAGTCAGAATTATGAGATATAAACTCAGAATATTGAGAAAAGTCAGAATTATGAGATATAAACTGACAATATTGAGAAAAGTCAGAATTATGAGATATAAACTGAAAATATTGAGAAAAGTCAGAATTATGAGATATAAACTGACAATATTGAGAAAAGTCAGAATTATGAGATATAAACTGACAATATTGAGAAAAGTCAGAATTATGAGATATAAACTCACAATATTGAGAAAAGTCAGAATTATGAGATATAAACTCACAATATTGAGAAAAGTCAGAATTATGAGATATAAACTGACAATATTGAGAAAAGTCAGAATTATGAGATATAAACTGACAATATTGAGAAAAGTCAGAATTATGAGATATAAACTGACAATATTGAGAAAAGTCAGAATTATGAGATTTAAACTCACAATATTGAGAAAAGTCAGAATTATGAGATATAAACTGACAATTTTGAGAAAAGTCAGAATTATGAGATATAAACTCACAATATTGAGAAAAGTCAGAATTATGAGATATAAACTCACAATATTGAGAAAAGTCAGAATTATGATATAAACTGACAATATTGAGAAAAGTCAGAATTATGAGATATAAACTGACAATATTGAGAAAAGTCAGAATTATGAGATATAAACTGACAATTTTGAGAAAAGTCAGAATTATGAGATATAAACTCGCAATATTGAGAAAAGTCAGAATTATGAGATATAAACTGACAATATTGAGAAAAGTCAGAATTATGAGATATAAACTGACAATATTGAGAAAAGTCAGAATTATGAGATATAAACTCAAAATATTGAGAAAAGTCAGAATTATGAGATATAAACTGACAATATTGAGAAAAGTCAGAATTATGAGATATAAACTCACAATATTGAGAAAAGTCAGAATTATGAGATTTAAACTCACAATATTGAGAAAAGTCAGAATTATGAGATATAAACTGAAAATATTGAGAAAAGTCAGAATTATGAGATATAAACTGACAATATTGAGAAAAGTCAGAATTATGAGATATAAACTGACAATATTGAGAAAAGTCAGAATTATGAGATATAAACTGACAATATTGAGAAAAGTCAGAATTATGAGATATAAACTGACAATATTGAGAAAAGTCAGAATTATGAGATATAAACTCACAATATTGAGAAAAGTCAGAATTATGAGATATAAACTGACAATATTGAGAAAAGTCAGAATTATGAGATTTAAACTCACAATATTGAGAAAAGTCAGAATTATGAGATATAAACTGACAATTTTGAGAAAAGTCAGAATTATGAGATATAAACTGACAATATTGAGAAAAGTCAGAATTATGAGATATAAACTCACAATATTGAGAAAAGTCAGAATTATGAGATATAAACTGACAATATTGAGAAAAGTCAGAATTATGAGATATAAACTGACAATATTGAGAAAAGTCAGAATTATGAGATATAAACTGACAATATTGAGAAAAGTCAGAATTATGAGATATAAACTCACAATATTGAGAAAAGTCAGAATTATGAGATATAAACTCACAATATTGAGAAAAGTCAGAATTATGAGATTTAAACTCACAATATTGAGAAAAGTCAGAATTATGAGATATAAACTCACAATATTGAGAAAAGTCAGAATTATGAGAAATAAACTGACAATATTGAGAAAAGTCAGAATTATGAGATATAAACTGACAATATTGAGAAAAGTCAGAATTATGAGATATAAACTCACAATATTGAGAAAAGTCAGAATTATGAGATATAAACTCACAATATTGAGAAAAGTCAGAATTATGAGATATAAACTCACAATATTGAGAAAAGTCAGAATTATGAGATTTAAACTCACAATATTGAGAAAAGTCAGAATTATGAGATATAAACTCACAATATTGAGAAAAGTCAGAATTATGATATAAACTGACAATATTGAGAAAAGTCAGAATTATGAGATATAAACTCACAATATTGAGAAAAGTCAGAATTATGAGATATAAACTCACAATATTGAGAAAAGTCAGAATTATGAGATATAAACTGACAATATTGAGAAAAGTCAGAATTATGAGATATAAACTCACAATATTGAGAAAAGTCAGAATTATGAGATATAAACTCACAATATTGAGAAAAGTCAGAATTATGAGATATAAACTCACAATATTGAGAAAAGTCAGAATTATGATATAAACTGACAATATTGAGAAAAGTCAGAATTATGAGATATAAACTGACAATATTGAGAAAAGTCAGAATTATGAGATATAAACTGACAATATTGAGAAAAGTCAGAATTATGAGATATAAACTCACAATATTGAGAAAAGTCAGAATTATGAGATATAAACTGACAATATTGAGAAAAGTCAGAATTATGAGATATAAACTCAGAATATTGAGAAAAGTCAGAATTATGAGATATAAACTCAGAATATTGAGAAAAGTCAGAATTATGAGATATAAACTCAGAATATTGAGAAAAGTCAGAATTATGAGATATAAACTCACAATATTGAGAAAAGTCAGAATTATGAGATATAAACTGACAATATTGAGAAAAGTCAGAATTATGAGATATAAACTCACAATATTGAGAAAAGTCAGAATTATGAGATATAAACTCACAATATTGAGAAAAGTCAGACTTATGATATAAACTGACAATATTGAGAAAAGTCAGAATTATGAGATATAAACTGACAATATTGAGAAAAGTCAGAATTATGAGATATAAACTCACAATATTGAGAAAAGTCAGACTTATGATATAAACTGACAATATTGAGAAAAGTCAGAATTATGAGATATAAACTGACAATTTTGAGAGAAAAGTCAGAATTATGAGATATAAACTCGCAATATTGAGAAAAGTCAGAATTATGAGATATAAACTGACAATATTGAGAAAAGTCAGAATTATGAGATATAAACTGACAATATTGAGAAAAGTCAGAATTATGAGATATAAACTCACAATATTGAGAAAAGTCAGAATTATGAGATTTAAACTCACAATATTGAGAAAAGTCAGAATTATGAGATATAAACTGAAAATATTGAGAAAAGTCAGAATTATGAGATATAAACTGACAATATTGAGAAAAGTCAGAATTATGAGATATAAACTGACAATATTAAGAAAAGTCAGAATTATGAGATATAAACTCACAATATTGAGAAAAGTCAGAATTATGAGATATAAACTGACAATATTGAGAAAAGTCAGAATTATGAGATATAAACTGACAATATTGAGAAAAGTCAGAATTATGAGATATAAACTGACAATATTGAGAAAAGTCAGAATTATGAGATATAAACTCACAATATTGAGAAAAGTCAGAATTATGAGATTTAAACTCACAATATTGAGAAAAGTCAGAATTATGAGATATAAACTGACAATTTTGAGAAAAGTCAGAATTATGAGATATAAACTCACAATATTGAGAAAAGTCAGAATTATGAGATATAAACTGACAATATTGAGAAAAGTCAGAATTATGAGATATAAACTGACAATATTGAGAAAAGTCAGAATTATGAGATATAAACTCACAATATTGAGAAAAGTCAGAATTATGAGATTTAAACTCACAATATTGAGAAAAGTCAGAATTATGAGATATAAACTGACAATTTTGAGAAAAGTCAGAATTATGAGATATAAACTCGCAATATTGAGAAAAGTCAGAATTATGAGATATAAACTGACAATATTGAGAAAAGTCAGAATTATGAGATATAAACTCACAATATTGAGAAAAGTCAGAATTATGAGATATAAACTCACAATATTGAGAAAAGTCAGAATTATGATATAAACTGACAATATTGAGAAAAGTCAGAATTATGAGATATAAACTGACAATATTGAGAAAAGTCAGAATTATGAGATATAAACTCACAATATTGAGAAAAGTCAGAATTATGAGATATAAACTGACAATATTGAGAAAAGTCAGAATTATGAGATATAAACTCAGAATATTGAGAAAAGTCAGAATTATGAGATATAAACTCACAATATTGAGAAAAGTCAGAATTATGAGATATAAACTCACAATATTGAGAAAAGTCAGAATTATGAGATATAAACTCACAATATTGAGAAAAGTCAGAATTATGAGATATAAACTCACAATATTGAGAAAAGTCAGAATTATGAGATATAAACTCACAATATTGAGAAAAGTCAGAATTATGAGATATAAACTCACAATATTGAGAAAAGTCAGAATTATGAGATATAAACTCAGAATATTGAGAAAAGTCAGAATTATGAGATATAAACTCAGAATATTGAGAAAAGTCAGAATTATGAGATATAAACTCACAATATTGAGAAAAGTCAGAATTATGAGATATAAACTCACAATATTGAGAAAAGTCAGAATTATGAGATATAAACTCAGAATATTGAGAAAAGTCAGAATTATGAGATATAAACTCACAATATTGAGAAAAGTCAGAATTATGAGATATAAACTCACAATATTGAGAAAAGTCAGAATTATGAGATATAAACTCACAATATTGAGAAAAGTCAGAATTATGAGATAAAAACTCACAATATTGAGAAAAGTCAGAATTATGAGATATAAACTGACAATATTGAGAAAAGTCAGAATTATGAGATATAAACTGACAATATTGAGAAAAGTCAGAATTATGAGATATAAACTCAGAATATTGAGAAAAGTCAGAATTATGAGATATAAACTCACAATATTGAGAAAAGTCAGAATTATGAGATATAAACTCACAATATTGAGAAAAGTCAGAATTATGAGATAAAAACTCACAATATTGAGAAAAGTCAGAATTATGAGATATAAACTCACAATATTGAGAAAAGTCAGAATTATGAGATATAAACTCACAATATTGAGAAAAGTCAGAATTATGAGATATAAACTCACAATATTGAGAAAAGTCAGAATTATGAGATATAAACTCACAATATTGAGAAAAGTCAGAATTATGAGATATAAACTCACAATATTGAGAAAAGTCAGAATTATGAGATATAAACTCAGAATATTGAGAAAAGTCAGAATTATGAGATATAAACTCAGAATATTGAGAAAAGTCAGAATTATGAGATATAAACTCAGAATATTGAGAAAAGTCAGAATTATGAGATATAAACTCAGAATATTGAGAAAAGTCAGAATTATGAGATATAAACTCAGAATATTGAGAAAAGTCAGAATTATGAGATATAAACTCACAATATTGAGAAAAGTCAGAATTATGGGATATAAACTGACAATATTGAGAAAAGTCAGAATTATGAGATATAAACTCAGAATATTGAGAAAAGTCAGAATTATGAGATATAAACTCACAATATTGAGAAAAGTCAGAATTATGAGATATAAACTCAGAATATTGAGAAAAGTCAGAATTATGAGATATAAACTCACAATATTGAGAAAAGTCAGAATTATGAGATATAAACTCACAATATTGAGAAAAGTCAGAATTATGAGATATAAACTGAAAATATTGAGAAAAGTCAGAATTATGAGATATAAACTGACAATATTGAGAAAAGTCAGAATTATGAGATATAAACTCACACACTAAATTCAAAATTTCAAGAAAAAAAGTCAGTATTGCAAGTTTTTATCTCCCAGTTCTGACTTTATAACTTGCAATTGTGAGTTTAAATCTCGCAATTCTGAAAAAGAAGTCAGAATTGTGAAACACAAACTCACAATTGTGAGGGAAAAACAAATAGTGAGAAAAAGTCACAGTGACGAGTGAATTATAAAATGACTCTCAAAACATGAAAACAGTGAAAACATGAAACTGAACTCGTCTTTTTCAGACGGTCAGAGTCAGAGAATCACCAATCGCTGTTTAAATGACATTAAAACTCAAAGTAATCACTTTGGTAATCTAAAACACTTTTCAGATGGAACTGGAATCTGATTACCAACAGTGTATTTTAAATACGTCACTAAACTCCTCAACCCTGGACCTGCAGGTGTTAACGGCACACACACACACACACACGTTAGAACAGGAATTTAGTTCCTCAGTTTTTATGGGATCATCGGCACACTAAATGCGTTCTCAGCCCATTCCCTCGGCTCCCAGAGGACCGCTAGCTACCAGGAATTCGGAAGTCCACCGCGACCCTTTTTCCCGTGTAAGCCGTGACAGAAGGCGTCGGCAGCCGGTCTTTATACGATCACATGTAAATAACACAGATCTCCACCTGCTCCTGCTGGATACGAGCAACAGCTGCCTTCAATAAATCCCGCAGCACAGGTAATATCTGTAACTGTAGAGGCCTGATCGCTAGTCGTTTTCCAGTCAAGCAGGACGGCATTTAGGAGGTTAGGCATGTGGCGGTCGCCCAGCGAGCGTATAGAGTTCTCCGATGGAAACAGCAGCTGTATTTCCATCCTTGCTCGGATGTGAAGCTCTGCTGATGGTTTGATGTGCCGTACACGTGTTTAACTTCCTCTGTCTGGTTTTGCGAACCTCTTCGCCAAAAGCCGCGGGGCGATTCTGGTTTAGGAAGGACGCGCGCGGGAATCAGTTCTGAATGAGACTCCGAGAGGAGAACAGAAAATGGGCAAAATCCCTCCCGTACAGAGTGCAAGATTAGGATTAATGTGTCCCAAATCATATATATGCACTATATAATATTACATATAATTTTATAGATGTGTGATTGATATACAGTACTATGTGTAAAAAAACTGTAGATTAGGATTAATGTGCTCCAAAATTCTGTTTATGCATATATATATACCCACATACACAATATGTGTATATATTATATATATTATATTATATAGAATTTTATAGCTGTATGATATTAGATATTTGAAACATAATTCAAAATTACATACATGCACAATATATATTTATACACACACACACACATATATATATATATATATACCCACATACACAATATTATATTATATATAATTTTATAGCTGTATGATATTAGATATTTGATACATAATTCAAAATTACATACATGCACAATATATATTTATACATACACACATATATATATATATATATATACACACACATATACACACACACACACACATATACACACACACACACATATATGAGATATATAATATTGTGCATGTATGTAATTTTGAATTTTGTATCAGAAATAGTACAGTATGTCAATCATACATCTATAAAATTATATATAATATAATATTGTGTAAATTACACACACACATACATATATATGAGATATATAATATGTATATGTGTGTATATATTTATGTATGATATATATATATATATATATATATTATTTGTCAGATGTTTTTCAGATATTTTGCATTTATAATTAATGTGTCCCAAATCATATATATGCCATATTACATATTATATAAATAAGTACAGATGCACGATTGACACACTATTTCTGACACCATTTTTTTCTATTCTATTCTATTTCTATTTTCTGTTTGTGTAAAAAAACTATAAATTAGAATTAATGAGCTGCAAAATTCTATATATATATATATATATATATATATATATATATATTTATATGCGTTATATATATATATATATTACATTATATATATTTTTCTATGTACTAATCTATGGAATATGGATTAATGTGTCCCAAATACCATATTATGTCATGCATATTACTTCTACATTATATATATATTTATATATATATCCAGAATTGGACTGTGGCTCAAGATGAACTTTCATAAAGTCACAGTGTGTCCCGAAACTGGTGCAGCGTCTCACTAATTACACCAAAGTATGTACTTTCCCATCACAAGCACACAGTGTGCAGTACAAGTATGCAGATTGGGATGCGGTCTTAATGTTTGTGGCCTTCCGCATCTCATTTTCCGCTCAGGAAAGGAGTTCGGGCGATCACGAGGGCCAATCGGACGAGAGCAGCACGAGGTTTCTCGCTCGCGCACAGACCCGACCGAGGCTCGGAGTGGATGAGCGGCGGCGCACGTGGATCCGCCCGTTCGTTCACCGCCACAAGCCGACATCTGCAATTATGAAACGGCACTAACGACGTTAAGCGGCGGAGCGGAGGTGGGTCTGGTCTAACCGGGCCGCCGGCGCTCCCTCTGATGTGTAATTTCAGCAGGGTCAGCGCGAGTTCAGCGCCCCGCAGCGCCGCACATGTACCGCGGATTAAAATCAACAAGCCATCGCTCATGAAAACGCACTCACCTCCGGCTCTGAGCGCCGGTTTATTTTTTAAAGAAGACAAACGGATGACGCCGGCGTACGCCGCGCTCCGTCTTTATTAATATGTTCATCAAATATATTCGTTATCCTCCCGCAGGCTGCCGGGACAAGCCCAAACGAGAACTATGTGAAACGTAAACTTGAGCTTCTTACGTTGGTCTCCCCGTCCAAGAGACGGACACGGGATTTACATAAGAAAAAAGAAAAATACGTGAATAAATCACACGACGCAGTGGATTGTGGGAAATGTAGTTTTGTCGCACAAGCCTAGAGACACAAAGCCCCGCCCCCTTTAGTCTCGCGCCACACATCATGTTCTCACGCGGTGAAAAATACATCGCGGAGCAAAGAGGACAATAAATACAATCAATAGCGTCTAGTGTGTGTTTAACGTGTCGCTCCTCGATCATCTCTTCATACTAGTTCATTTATAGCATCAAATAAACATGATGAACATCAGAAGGAATGTTGTTTCAAGTTCACCGACGTTCATCTACTGACTCCCCCGACCGCTTTGACGGACAAAATTCGGATTCAGGGTCATGATTGGTCAGATCGCCTGTCAATCAAACTGTTTGCGAAGGGTTAATTAACTTCTTTACCCAGTAACATAACTCAAATAATCTCTACAAAGAGCAAAACATCCAGCATATGTGAATGATTTTACTGAACAGCACCGTGTGAAAGCCTCGTGAGTCAACTGAACACATGCTGGGATATTCTCGTATTTGCTCTGGCATTTTCATTTCATTCCAGCTGATTCCTGTGTGCCGAGACAAACAGACTGTGTGATGTCACTTCCTCTCACTGTTCGAGAAAACGTCACTTTCATTCAGCTCTTTATGTCCATCATTTCCAGCGAATGCGCTAAAGGTCACAGCGATGATCTTGATATTGTCCAGTGCTGCTATTAAAAATCATTTCCATTATAATGGCTAAATAAAATGAGAGATAAACATTTTTAAACTCATAAAACATGAAAATAATACATGTAAATAATAATAATAATAATAATAATAAAAATGAATGCCGTAACTAATAACAAGAACGCACAAAAATGTGAAACTTGAATTTAGAAAAATGGAAATTACTTAAAATTACTTGAAATTTAATATGAATTAAACGAAAACAGAAAAATATAAAAACTAATTTTGAAATATTAAACAAAACAAATTAAGCCTTTTGTCAATTAATTTCATCAAATTTAATTTTAAATGACATTTTGAATGAATCATAATGGACCGTTTAGTTGATTTGTATTCATAAATTTAAATATATATATATATATTTTTGCATTTAAGTTTAAGATTTATTCAAAAAGTTTTATTAAGCACTTTTTTTTTAACTTCAAATTCAATTGAAAGGAATTTTACTATTAATTCAAATGCGAAAACTTTAAAAAAATGACTTTTTTAACTTCAAATTCAATTTAAAGGAATTTTACTGTTAATTCAAATGCGAAAACTTAAAAAAAAAGACTTTTTTTAACTTCAAATTCAATTTAAAGGAATTTTACTATTAATTCAAATGCGAAAACTTAAAAAAAAGACTTTTTTTTAACTTCAAATTCAATTTAAAGGAATTTTACTATTAATTCAAATGCGAAAACTTCAAAAAAAGACTTTTTTTTACTTCAATTTCAATTTAAAGGAATTTTACTATTAATTCAAATGCGAAAACTTAAAAAAAAAGACTTTTTTTTACTTCAAATTCAATTTAAAGGAATTTTGCTATTAATTCAAATGCGAAAACTTAAAAAAAAAAAGACTTTTTTAACTTCAAATTCAATTTAAAGGAATTTTGCTATTAATTCAAATGCGAAAACTTAAAAAAAAGACTTTTTTTTTAACTTCAAATTCAATTTAAAGGAATTTTACTATTAATTTAAATGCGAAAACTTAAAAAAAAGACTTTTTTTTTACTTCAAATTCAATTTAAAGGAATTTTACTATTAATTCAAATGCGAAAACTGAACAAACAGAAAAATCACTTTTTTTTCTTGCTTTTTTGAGTGTATTAAATACCATAATACTATATTAATAATAACTGCTTAACGTGTTTTAACGTGACAAAAGCGTAAACTGAAAATGTAAAAATGAAAGCTCATTAAAAATATGAACAAAAAACACTATATTATTAGATAAATAATGCTAAAATCCCACTGCATAATTCTCTCCAGCCGGTGGAAGTGAGAGTGCGTCCTGATATCGACAAACGTGCGCATCACTTCCCGAGGAAGAAGGAAACTCGGAGCCGGTCAGACGGACTCACGCTGTTCCTGGGTCTCTCGCTCCTCACGACTGGACCGCAGCCACATTCGGCTCTAATGAGGCTTCAGGGTTTGGCCACGAGGCCAGAATGCCTGCGGATGATCTGGATGGTGTGTGTAATAGACGCCGTGAACGTCTCAGAGAGCGCAAACACGAAACTCCATCTGAGAAAACACAAACCCACACGGAATGACGCGATCTGTTTGCGAGGTGAGGTCGGCATGTGTAACGCGAGCGCGAGCGCTTACAGTAAAGCATCTCTCAAAGCATCGCATTGCGCCCAAGATAGAAACATTCGAGTGCTTATTACGGGTGATTATTCATAATCGGGGTGTTATTATCATAGCTTTTGAACTGAAAGTTTCTTTTCACGGAGCTGCTGCTGCTGTTCACACTTCCAGCAACAGCAGATGGACTCTCAAAACGACACTCGAGCGCGGATTCTGAGTTCCTTCATCGAACTGACATCACATCCTCCCGCCTCGCGGCTGAAAAGAACTCTTTCATAGATTGAACACCAAATCTTCAAGAGTTGTGTGTGAGATCAACAAGATAACCGGTCATATTATTAAAAAAGTGATAAAAACTGAGATAAAACTAAGATTCTATGATTTGTCTTTATTATTGTGTTCGCTTAATGTCACGAAAAGATGTCATATTGCACACATTTTTACATTTATTAGTTAATTTAATGTTAATTTAAAGATAATTTGCCCAAAATTAAAATAAAATAAAAACAACCATTCAAAAGTTTGTGGTCAGGAAGCATTTTTTTTTTTTTTTTTTGGTAAAAAGGGATATTGTTAAAAATCGTTACAATTTAAAATAGCTGTTTTTATTTTTAATATATTTTAAAATTCTTTTAGCAAAGGTATTATAATTTCTCCACAAAAGTACTATTCAAAAGTTTGTGGGCAGTATAATTTCTCCCCCCAAAAATAAAATAAAATAAAATAAATAAATAAAATAAAATAAAAA
This sequence comes from Opsariichthys bidens, assembly GCA_037194245.1. NCBI lineage: Eukaryota > Metazoa > Chordata > Actinopteri > Cypriniformes > Xenocyprididae > Opsariichthys > Opsariichthys bidens. Next base: position 23,327,293 of record CM074288.1, read on the forward strand.
ATAATAAAATATTCAAAACTTGAATAGTATGGGTAGTGGGTAGTATAATTTTTCCAAAAAAAATAAAATAAAATAAAATAAAATGAAAAATACTATTCAAAAGTTTATGGGCAGTATAACTTCTCCAAACAATAAATAAATAAATAAATAAATAAATAAATAAAATGAAATAAAATAAAATAAAAAATACTATTCAAAAGTTTGTGGGCAGTATAACTTCTCCAAACAATAAATAAATAAATAAATAAATAAATAAATAAAATGAAATAAAATAAAATAAAAAATACTATTCAAAAGTTTGTGGGCAGTATAACTTCTCCAAAAAAAAAATAAAAAATAAATAAATAAATAAATAAATAAATAAATAAATAAATAAAATGAAATAAAATAAAAAATACTATTCAAAAGTTTGTGGGCAGTATAACTTCTCCAAAAAATAAATAAAAAAATAAATAAATAAATAAATAAATAAATAAATAAATAAATAAATAAAATGAAATAAAATAAAAAATACTATTCAAAAGTTTGTGGGCAGTATAACTTCTCCAAAAAAATAAATAAATAAATAAATAAATAAATAAATAAATAAATAAATAAATAAATAAATAAATAAATAAGTAAATAAAATAAAAAAATACTATTCAAAAGTTTGTGGGCAGTATAACTTCTCCAAAATATAAATAAATAAATAAATAAAATGAAATTAAAAACTACTATTCAAAAGTTTGTGGTCAGTAAGTTTTTTGAAGGAAGTGCTGCATTTATTTGATCAAAAATACAAGAAAAGCAGTAATATTGTGAAATATTATTGCAATAGCTGTTTTTATTTTTAAAATATTTTAAAATTCTTTTAACAAAGTTAATGTTATTATTTTTCCAAAAATAAAATAATGAATATTAATAATAATAAATGAATAATAAAAAACAAATAAAATGAAAAAAAAAAAAAACAAAATCTACAAAAATCTCAAAAGTTTGTGGTCGGTAAAATAATTTAATGCTTTTGAAAGTCTCTTCTGCTCACAAAGGCTGCATTTATTTGATCAAAAATAAAAAGTGATATTGTAAAATATTGTTACAGTTTTGATTTTAAAATATTTTAAAAATCTTTTAGCAAAGTTATTACAATTTCTCCTAAAGTTTTGGCTTGGTAAGATTTCATAAGAAGTCTCACACTCACCAACGCTGCATTTATTTGATCAAAAATACAGCAAAAACTGTAATATTGTGAAATATTATTCATATTTGAGATGATCTAATATGATATCATAATATTTTCTATTTGGATGTATTTTTAAATGAAGGTTAATTCAAACGATCACAGACGTCAGCGCCGCACAACACGGATCCGAGCAGCTCTAATCCTGACACCGACCGCAATTCAAATCAATAGCAGTCTGAGACAATTAAGATAAGTGAACGTCCTCAGGTGCGCTGGGACACTGATATCCCAACTCAAGGACATTTCCACCTTTCTCACGAGACAAAACAACCCAAACAAGAGATCGACAGCCTGAAAAGTCTCAGGATTCGCACAGCGCCGTGAACGACTGCCCCGAAGAACAGAAACAGCTGCCGTTACTGCGCTACGGAGGAATAAATCCAGTCTTGTCAATTAGGATTTGACACCAGGGGCAGGTCTGTGAACTGTGACCTCGGCGGCCCATTCCACGGGATGAAGACACTTTTCAGGAGCAGCTAAATGAAGAATCGACTTCAGGTCAGGAGGTCAGACCCCCGTGGAGGAGCTGCAAGGTCATGGATGGTGAATACCAGAGACGCCATGATCCACATTTCATCAAAAAATACAGTAAAAATAGTGAAATATTTTTGTGATTTAAAATATTGTTTACATATGTGAATATGTAGTAAAATGTCATTTATATCCAGCGATCAAAGCGGAATTTTCAGCATCATCAGAGTCACATGATCCTTCAGATGATTAATTGCTACTCATATTTCACGCACAATAATGTGAAAAGATAAGAATCAGCCTCTCTGTAATTACGTCGGGTCTCGTTGTCCACGGACACTGTCAAATTTTACCCAGAATAATAAAATAAAATAAAATAAATAGTAGTAGTGATGACGATGATAATAATAATAATAATAATAATAATAATAATAATAATAAATTAAAATAAAATAATAAAATAAAATAATGATGATGATAATAATAATAATAATAATAATAATAATAAATTAAAATAAAATAAAGTAAAATAAAATAATAAAATAAAATAATGATGATGAGGATAATAATAATAACAATAATAAATTAAAATAAAATAAAATAAAGTAAAATAAAATAACAAAATAAAATAAAATAATGATGATGATAATAATAATAAAATAAAGTAAAATAAAATAGTAAAATAAAATAAAATAATGATAATAATAATAATAATAATAATAATAATAATAATAATAATAATAATAATAAAATAAAATAAAATAATAAAATAATGATGATGATGATAATAATAATAATAATAATAAATTAAAATTAAATTAAATAAACAGTGCCAGTCAAAAGTTTTGAAAAAATCCGTTTTTTTTTTTTTTATGTTTTTGAAAGAAAAACTCTAATGCTCCACAGAGGAATCACTCCTCAAGAGTCACATGATCCTTCAGATGATTAATTGCTACTCATATTTCACGCCCAATAATGTGAAAAAATAAGAATCAGCCTCTCTGTAATTACGTCATCTTGTTATTGCCACACATCCAGATATGAAGCAAGTTACAAACCCCCATCATTCCCCAGTGCAAATGATGTGCGCAGTTCACCCTCATCCCTCATCTGAACATCTCTCTTCAGGAAATGACACTGCCGCTGCGTTCACCCAGTCCCACGTCACTTTCCACTTGGCCTATTTCAAGCAGATGAGCAGCAGAAATGAAGCGAGGACGGAGGGTTCTGGAGGTCGGGTCAGGGTGGGCGCAAATTGAGAGTTGAAGACTGGGATGATTAAATGCAAAAACCTGCATGACTCTCTATCTCTGAGATATTTCGAAGAATGTTTCAGTTGCTTTTTCCCCATGCAATGAAAGGCAGAGAGGTCTGAAATAACACTGAAACACTCCTTCAAAACATCTTTCGATTTCTCCACAAGAATTTATGTTAAAGAGGTTTGCAACAACGTGAGTAATCGCTGACAGAATGATCGTTTTTGGGTGAACTGACTCCTTGAAATGAAATACTGAAATATGCATTCGCTCAGATGAAAAGGGAAGGACAGAGGGAATATTCAGAGGGACGAGAGCGGCTGGACACTCTAAACATAGGCACGGTCCTATTTTACCCGGAAGAAAAAAAAAATATATATATTATCATAATATATAAAAAAATGAAATAAAATATTAACAAATCAACATGAAATAAAATAATTAATTAAAAAATTAAATTAAATAAAAAATTTTAAAAAATTAAATTAAAAAAATTAATTAAATTAAATAAAAAGTTAATTACATAAACAAAAAAATAATAATAAAATCAGACAAAAGCTTGGTTTAAGTTTTTCTTAAAAAAATATATTTATGCATTTGAAAGAAAACTCTAATGCTCCACCGAAGAAACAGGCTGAATAAACGCTGACAGAATGATCGTTTTTAGGTGAACTGTCTCTTTAAATTGAAATATGCATTCGCTCGGATGAAAAGGGAAGGACAGAGGGAATATTCAGAGGGACGAGAGCGGCTGGACACTCTAAACATAGCGGGCGCTGACAGGATGCCGAGCGTCTCGTTGTCCACGGACATGGTCATATTTTACCCGGAAAAATAAAATAAAATAAAATAAAATAAAATAAAATAAAATAAAATAATAAAATAATGATGATAAAAATAATAATAAAATAATAAAATAAAGTAAAATAAAATAATAAAATAAATAATAAAATAAAAATAAATAGTAATAATGATGACGATGATAATAATAATAATAATAATAATAAATTAAAATAAAATAAAATAAAGCAAAGTAAAATAAAATAATAGAATAAAGTACAATAAAATAATAAAACAAAATAAAATAAAGTAAAATAAAATAAAATAAAGTAAAATAAAATAATAAAATAAAAATAAATAGTAATAATGATGACGATGACGATGATAATAATAATAATAATAATAAATTAAAATAAAATAAAATAAAATAAAGCAAAGTAAAATAAAATAAAGTAAAATAAAATAATAAAACAAAATAAAATAAAATAAAGTAAAATAAAGCAAAGTCAAATAAAATAAAGTAAAATAAAATAATAGAATAAAGTAAAATAAAATAATAAAATAAAATAAAATAATGATGATAAAAAATAAAATAAATTAAAATAAAATAAAATAAACAGTGCCAGTCAAAAGTTGTTGTTTTTTTTAAAAATGTTTTTGAAAGGAAACTCTAATGCTCCACAGAAGAAACAGGCTGAGTAGTCGCTGACAGAACGATCATTTTAGGCAGAACCGTCTCCTTGAAACGAAATACCGAAATATGCATTCGCTCGGATGAAAAGGGAAGGACAGAGGGAATATTCAGAGGGACGCGAGCGGCTGGACACTCTAAACATAGCGGGCGCTGACAGGATGCCGAGCGTCTCGTTGTCCACGGACACCCTGCAGCTGTTGCCTAAATCTCCCGTCGGGTCTTGGCAGGACCGTCACAGCCTCTGGCCCGAGCGGCCCGCTCACAGCAGGCCTGAAGAAACAGTCCAAACACACTCCAGCTGACCCGCGCCGTGCCGAAAGCTTGACACGCACGTCATTACCGGTCACATTACGCCCCAGCGGGGGCCGTCTTCACGCGGTCACCGGCCGGGACGACTGTGTCAGGTTTGGAGCGTCTCCGCGATTGCCGAGGGCAAATTTAGCCCGGCACATCAACTCAACGACCGTGACTTATGGGAGCTCGCTTTACCTGCAGGTGCTTCTGCTTCGGACGGACGTAAATCTCCGAGCGGCCCGTCTAATCAGAGGCTGATTTATTTGGATTGGGCTGACAGGGAACGGGTGACGGTTAATTCTTGGGTTCTCATAAATATCAGTCAGAGATGGCAGGAATCCTGTGGGAAAAGCAGCCGACTCCGACTGAAGTTTGAGCAGGTTAATGTGCCAGAAAAGTCCAAATATCAGGGACTGTCGCGATTCAGCCTCCAGAAAAAACATTTCAGCTGTCTGAAATAAAACACATGCGAACTGAAATAAAAGGGTGAAATATTAAAATGACTAAAACGGAAATAAAAATAATAAAACCCACACTTTTAAAAAAATTATTTTGATCAAAAATACAAGAAAATGAAATATTATTTAATTTAATTATTTAATTATGAATTTATGTTATTATTTCTCTTAAGTTAAAATAAATTTAAATAAGTAAAATAAAAACAAAGTAAAAATTACATTTTAATAAAACAGTAAATCATAATTAAAAACTAAATTAAATATAAAAAACTAATATTTTTTATTAACAGAAAATATAAAAATAATTCAAATTAATAATTTACCTTTAACTTTACATATTTTATTTACAATAATTTCAGTAAAAAAAAAATCAGTTAGTTCCCAAGACATTTCTAAAATTACTGAAGTACAGCTAAAATATAATAATAATAATAATAATAATAAACTAAATAGGCATATAAAAAATTCTTAAGCTAAAGCGATGAGCATTATTAATCCTGAGATCAACGTGTTTCTCTCACAAATACGCACAAACCGCGTTTCATGATGACTTTATCACTTCTTTTGGTTTTATTTACGACAATAAAGCGTCCCGGACTCAAAGAAAGAAAGAAAGATCTTTAAATCCAGCTCAATATCAGTGAGATTAAAACATCTTAATACCAACAATCATATTTCCGCTCGAAGTAAAATAAGACAGAGGAACGTTCACACAATCTATTCTTCATTTACATTCAAATAAGCGGATAAAAATCAAAAAAGAAAACCAATGGTTGGAAAATGTCATTTATCGGCTCAAGAATTCTTTTGATTTAGTGTTTGAGACTGTGAGGAATATCTCATCCAGATCTTTGTGGAAGTCATGGATGGACAGTCTTAAATTGAATTGGTCCCATCCTCTGTCTCTCTCTCTCTCTCTCTCTCTCTCTCCTCAGTGTTTTGGGATGATAAATGTGAATGATAGAGTCTCTAGGAGCCGTATGGTATTTCCTGTGCACATCTGAGAGCCGAACTGCATCCAGAACAGAAGGCAAAGAGAGAGAGAGAGAGAGAGAGACAGAGATGAAAAGTCAATCAGGTTGATCGGTTTCGTCCTTCCCAAACTTTTTTGTCAGCTTAAAAAATCCTAGAAAAGCCTTCTTAGAGGAAAAGGTTCTACATGGAACCTTCAAGGTTCCGTCGGACGCTTCAAACAAAGGGTTTATTAATGAATTAATTTGTTTTAATTCATTTTAATTCAATTCATGCTTTATTATTAGAAAAATTGAATTAAGGATTAAACATGAAACACATTTCAGAAACTTTTTGCAATAACCCCTTTTTTTTTTTTCTAAAAGCGCATAATATAATCATATACAAGTAAGTGTTTTATGTCGATTGTTTTTTATTTTTTAAATTATTTATTTAAATTTTGCACGTTTTAATACTGTCACACTGTCATTTTTAAAAAAAAAATAGAAATAAAAAGATTATTGAAAAAAAAAATACTATCGCAGAACAGCGTTTTTATTGTGAAACCAAATAAAAAACTGAAATAAAACGTATATTTTTTTATGCAAAAACTCAAATGAAAAGGAAAACAGAAAATATAAAATAAAAAAAATCTTTCCAAAATATTAATATAAACTAATCTCAACGAGAACGTTTTACGAGCAAATATCATTTCACTCTTTTTACGTCAACAGTTTAAAATGCCACGTTCCATTCGGTGTCTTAACCAGCATTTTCTGACCCACACCAGATCAGTTTCAGCGATTTTGACCCTTCATATATCGCGATATGTTTCATAAAAGCATCCAGACGGGCTTCAGCCGAGGGAATAACACACATTCAGCAGAGATTCAGTCCGCCTCCCACACACCGCCGGCTTGACCTCCGCTGACCTCCAGGGTTCAACCGCTGATGTATTTCTGACCCTGAGAGAGACGAGAGCCCAAACCGAGCAAACCAACACTCTTCACAGGCACAAAGGAGCGTCTTTCAAACACGCCGATGCATGTTTATGTGTGCCAAACACGAACTTCTCAAGTACTAAAAGGCGTTTTACTGAAAAAGAAAGAGCAGCTCAAATAAAACAGCCTCAGTAAACGTGTTTTTATATCTCCATCGGAGCCCATCACTCGATCAATGAACAGGCTTGTTAAGTTAATACGCCGGATGTGACAAAAGCAGAGCGCTGTAAAAGACCCGAGCGTGTTTTACTGACCCGTTACAGACAACAGAGACACGGAGACTGTTCACACGGTCCACAAGAAACCGCGTACTTTACAGTCAAAAATGAGAAGGAATGGCATAAAAAATCCAGTAAACACATCGAGGGTTTGTGAGTTCCCAGCATGCATTGCAGCACGAATAAATTGCACAGTCACCGTTGAAGGTGCGTTACATTTAAGTGAACCATTATAAGTCACGCATTTCTGAGAAAAATAGACTAAATTGTGATATAAACACACAATTGGACTTTAGAAATAAAGTCTAAAAAGTCTAAAAGTTAAAAAATGGCAACTATGTTTATTTATTTATGTTATTCTATGATGAAAACAAGCTCTGATAGATATTACGGGTGTGCAATATTCATAAAAATATTTTCTCAACATATATATATATATATATATATATATATATATACATATTACTTCAAATAAGAGACTAAAACTACCAGCAAATGGCAGCAAATCACTGTCTTAATAAATGAGTCATTGAATCATTCACTCAAACTCCAGTTGTTGAATCATTCATTAAACTGATTCATTCAAAACGCAGATTCATTCAGTCACGAAGCACCGAAAAACGAAATTGTGATATAAACACACAATTAGACTTTAGAAATAAACTCTAAAAAGTCTAAAAGTTAAAAAATTACAACTACCTTTATTTATTTATTTTATTTTATGGTGAAAACAAGCTCTGATAGATATTACGGGTGTGCAATATTCATAAAAATATTTTCTCAACATATATATATATATATATATATATATACATATTATTTCAAATAAGAGACTAAAACTACCAGCAAATGGCAGCAAATCACTGTCTTAATAAATGAGTCATTGAATCATTCACTCAAACTTCAGTCGTTGAATCATTCATTAAACTGATTCATTCAAAACGCAGATTCATTCAGTCACGAAGCACCGAAAAACGAAATTGTGATATAAACACACAATCAGACTTTAGAAATAAACTCTAAAAAGTCTAAAAGTTAAAAAATTACAACTACCTTTATTTATTTATTTTATTTTATGGTGAAAACAAGCTCTGATAGATATTACGGGTGTGCAATATTCATAAAAATATTTTCTCAACATATATATATATATATATATATATACATATTACTTCAAATAAGAGACTAAAACTACCAGCAAATGGCAGCAAATCACTGTCTTAATAAATGAGTCATTGAATCATTCACTCAAACTCCAGTTGTTGAATCATTCATTAAACTGATTCATTCAAAACGCAGATTCATTCAGTCACGAAGCACCGAAAAACGAAATTGTGATATAAACACACAATTAGACTTTAGAAATAAACTCTAAAAAGTCTAAAAGTTAAAAAATTACAACTACCTTTATTTATTTATTTTATTTTATGGTGAAAACAAGCTCTGATAGATATTACGGGTGTGCAATATTCATAAAAATATTTTCTCAACATATATATATATATATATATATATATATATATACATATTACTTCAAATAAGAGACTAAAACTACCAGCAAATGGCAGCAAATCACTGTCTTAATTAATTAGTCATTGAATCATTCACTCAAACTTCAGTCGTTGAATCATTCATTAAACTGATTCATTCAAAACGCAGATTCATTCAGTCATGAAGCACCGAAAAAACAGACATTTTCATTGACAAATACTGTCAATATTGTGCCTAAAATACAACTCAAAATGTTTACGTATTGTTTAATGTTTATATTTTATAACATCATGTTGTTATGCAGCTTGCACAGCGTTAAAACAAATTAATTACACACACACACACACATACACACACACACACACACACACACACACATATATATATATATATATATATATATATATATATATATATATATATATATATATATATATATATATATATATTCAAGTTGTTCAGCATCATCTAAACTGTGAAGCAAGAAGAAACTGGCCAAAAGAAGGTCACTTAGAAGACAGCATCAGGTGCTCACTAGGGTTTGGAACACCTTCACTTCATTACCAGTAATGATGAGAAATCAGCCAAACGAACAACAGGAGGAAACAAAGGCTAATTAACATCCGCAAAATGATTATTATTACTGAAGAACATCATTCAGCTATATGATGATCATAATGAAGAGAAAGTGTGAGACGAGGTCAGGCGGGGTCGTGATGGGCGTTCGGACTCATTTCTGGGTGTTTTACACCCTCTAATTAAACCTGAAGGGTGCGAGTACATGACGGGTTTGAGCAAGAGTGTCAGTGAACTTCCTACGGCGGAGCTTCTCCGTGGGTTTCCTTCAGGAATCGTTTCACTCGAAGGTCACAGTCACGCTCAAGTGCAAGAATAATAACATCGATGTGAAATATGTATTGTCCACGATAATCTCTGAATATGTGCTTTAACGCTGCGCGAGCTGAATAACAACACGGTTGTGAATGTTGTTATGGTGTTTGAAAATGATTCAGTACACATTTTGAGTTTTAGGCACAATATTGTCAACCGAAATGTCTGTTGTGCTTTTCCGAGCACATGACTGAATGAATCTGCGTTTTGAGCGAATCAGTTTAATGAATGATTCAATGACTGAATGACTCAGTTTTTTGAACGAATTGTTTGGATGAATGATTCAATTACTGAATGACTCAGTCTTTTGAATGAATGATTCAATGACTGAATGACTCAGCTGTTCGAATGAATTATTTGAATGAATGATTCAATGACTGAATGACTCCGTTTTTTTAATGAATTGTTTGAATGAATGATTCAATGACTGAATGACTCCGTTTTTTTAATGAATTGTTTGAATGAATGATTCAATGACTGAATGACTCAGCTATTCGAATGAATTGTTTGAACGAATGATTCAATGACTGAATGACTCAGTTTTTTTAATGAATTGTTTGAATGAATGATTCAGTCTTTTGAATGAATGATTCAATGACTGAATGACTCAGCTATTGGAATGAATTGTTTGAATGAATGATTCAATGACTGAATGACTCAGTTTTTTTAATGAATTGTTTGAATGAATGATTCAGTCTTTTGAATGAATGATTCAATGACTGAATGACTCAGTATTTTGAATGAATGGTTTGAATGAATGATTCAATGACTGCATGACTCCGTTTTTTAATGAATTGTTTGAACGAATGATTCAATGACTGAATGACTCAGCTATTCGAATGAATTGTTTGAATGAATGATTCAATGACTGAATGACTCCGTTTTTTTAATGAATTGTTTGAATGAATGATTCAATGACTGAATGACTCAGCTATTCGAATGAATTGTTTGAACGAATGATTCAATGACTGAATGACTCAGTTTTTTTAATGAATTGTTTGAATGAATGATTCAGTCTTTTGAATGAATGATTCAATGACTGAATGACTCAGTATTTTGAATGAATTGTTTGAATGAATGATTCAATGTCTGAATGACTCAGCTATTCGAATGAATTGTTTGAATGAATGATTCAATGACTGAATGACTCAGTATTTTGAATGAATGGTTTGAATGAATGATTCAATGACTGAATGACTCAGTATTTTGAATGAATGGTTTGAATGAATGATTCAATGACTGAATGACTCCGTTTTTTAATGAATTGTTTGAACGAATGATTCAATGACTGAATGACTCAGTTTTTTAAGTCGCTTTGTAAGCTTTTGTAAGTCGCTTTGGATAAAAGCGTCTGCTAAATGACTAAATGTTTAATGAATTGTTTGAATGAATGATTCAATGACTGAATGACTCGGTTTTTTAATGAATTGTTTGAATGAATGATTCAATGACTGAATGACTCAGATTTTTAATGAATTGTTTGAATGAATGATTCAGTCTTTTGAATGAATGATTCAATGACTGAATGACTCAGCTATTCGAATGAATTGTTTGAATGAATGATTCAATGACTGAATGACTCAGATTTTTAATGAATTGTTTGAATGAATGATTCAGTCTTTTGAATGAATGATTCAATGACTGAATGACTCAGTATTTTGAATGAATGGTTTGAATGAATGATTCAATGACTGCATGACTCCGTTTTTTAATGAATTGTTTGAACGAATGATTCAATGACTGAATGACTCAGCTATTCGAATGAATTGTTTGAATGAATGATTCAATGACTGAATGACTCAGATTTTTAATGAATTGTTTGAATGAATGATTCAGTCTTTTGAATGAATGATTCAATGACTGAATGACTCAGTTTTTTGAATGAATGATTCAATGACTGAATGACTCAGTTTTTTAAGTCGCTTTGTAAGCTTTTGTAAGTCGCTTTGGATAAAAGCGTCTGCTAAATGACTAAATGTTTAATGAATTGTTTGAATGAATGATTCAATGACTGAATGACTCAGTTTTTTAAGTCGCTTTGTAAGCTTTTGTAAGTCGCTTTGGATAAAAGCGTCTGCTAAATGACTAAATGTTTAATGAATTGTTTGAATGAATGATTCAATGACTGAATGACTCGGTTTTTTAATGAATTGTTTGAATGAATGATTCAATGACTGAATGACTCAGCTATTCGAATGAATTGTTTGAATGAATGATTCAGTCTTTTGAATGAATGATTCAATGACTGAATGACTCAGTTTTTTGAATGAATGATTCAATGACTGAATGACTCAGTTTTTTAAGTCGCTTTGTAAGCTTTTGTAAGTCGCTTTGGATAAAAGCGTCTGCTAAATGACTAAATGTTTAATGAATTGTTTGAATGAATGATTCAATGACTGAATGACTCGGTTTTTTAATGAATTGTTTGAATGAATGATTCAATGACTGAATGACTCAGCTATTCGAATGAATTGTTTGAATGAATGATTCAGTCTTTTGAATGAATGATTCAATGACTGAATGACTCAGTCTTTTGAATGAATGATTCAATGACTGAATGACTCAGCTATTCGAATGAATTGTTTGAATGAATGATTCAATGACTGAATGATTTGGTTTTTTGAATAAATTGTTTGAATGAATGATTCAATGACTGAATGACTCAGTTTTTTAATGAATTGTTTGAACGAATGATTCAATGACTGAATGACTCAGCTGTTCGAATGAATTGTTTGAATGAATGATTCAATGACTGAATGACTCGGTTTTTTAAATAAATTGTTTGAATGAATGATTCAATGACTGAATGACTCAGCTATTCGAACAAATTATTTGAACGAATGATTCAATGACTGAATGACTCAGCTGTCCGAATGAATGAATGAATGTCTATCGTTAAGACAATAATACCTCTGTAACTTTTTATTCCATGTTTGAAACTAGCTTCCATATATATATATATATCAATATAATGTTCAAACAATGTGAATCAATAACGTTTTCTCCGTGACTCGGAACATTCCTCTCTGGATTTCAGCTTTTCCGCGTCAAGTCTTTCCTTTCCAAAACGTGAAAAATGTCATTCCTCTTCTGGAAGGGTTACAGAGCCTAACCTGTAGATGTCTCGCGTAATCAAGCAATTAACCTCGGCTAGAGAGGAGGAAAAGAAAAACAAAGACACGGATGGAGAGAGAGAGAGAGAGAGAGAGAGAGAGAGTGGGCGATTCCTCACTGCGACTCTCACAGGGATTTGAAAGTAATCCTGAATAACAGCCATCTTAACCCAACAGCTCACCTACACTCTAATCCCACACATAACTCAAACACATGAAGATTTATACACCACCACGAGTCCTGAAGTTAATCTGAATTAAGCCTGCATGAATGAACTCATCCGATAAGATCGCACACCTTTCGGTTTCAGCAGTTTTCCGAGGATTCGCTCCGGCAGCCGGAGTCATTTCTGTTCATTAACTCTAACCCACACCGTGGCAGTGACTGTGTCAGTAAAGCTTCATTGTTGTTTTATCGTCACATTCATTAGCGTTGGGCTCTCTTTAATCTAGTCGGGTTTGTAACACTCTAATCTCGGCCCGCTTCATCCGTGCCAAGAATGTGGCGATAAACAGCGACGTTTGAGGAACAACAGCTGAACAAACATCACACTAATTCTCCTCGTCAATGAACGCGCCCGTTCTCTGGTGTCTGTCACACACACACAACCCAAACGGACCCTTCAAAGAAAAACAAAAGCATCGTATTTACTCGCTGTACGGATACATTTGTATCTTTCAAGACGCCAGTCGGATTTAACACTTCCACAGATCGCTCAGTAAAAACGCACACACTCAAAAACTAGTAAAGTACAGACTTGTAATTAAATTTCTTAATTAAATCTCTGAGCTTTTGACTGTCTTTCCTTTGGTCTCTTTGCTGCTTTCTAGTCTGAGGCTTACGGACTGTCTGATGCCGGAAATAAAAATGACGAGAGCTTTCTAAACATTACTGTAACGTTTACAAGGTTTGGGGTCAGTGGGATGAAAAATATGAATACTTTTAATCAGCAAGGACATGAAATGAATCAAAAGTGACATTTATAATGTCACATAAACGTAACATACCAGTTATCCACAAAAAACACTGTTTTCAACATTTATAATAATCATAACACCATATCAGAGTGATTTCTGAAGGATCATGTGACTTTGGAGTAATGATGCTGAAAATTCAGCTTTGATCGCTGGATAGAAATTATATTTGACTATATATTCGCATAGAAAACAGATATTTCACATCGTAATAATATTTCAAAATATTGCTGTATTTTTGAACATAAAATATTTAGGTTTCTTCTTCACGAAATATGTGAATGTTTTAATTTTTTATATATATATATTCCCTACTTTTCATATGTAAAAGTGTTTAATTATGTATGTATTGGTTATTGTCCTAATTATATTATTATGTTTATGTGTTGATGAGCAGGGCGGGCGAGAGCCGTGAGGGAACGGCACGAGCGATAATGAGCGCCACCTGCGCGCTACACCGGTCTCGTGTCTCTCACGGAGGAGCTCCGGGAGCATAAAAGAGGAGCGACGACAGTGAAGGGCGAGAGAGGACCAGGCCTGGATTTTGTGTTGTGTACTGGAACGTTTTATTGTTTGTTTATTCATTTTATAATTAAAGTTACGTTCAATGTTCGCCGGTTCCTGCCTCCTTCTTCCCATTTTTACGAACTGCGTTACAGGGAAAAAGTAAGAGAAAGTACAGTAGAAGAAAAAATATTGAATAACTATCTGTAAAAGATATCATGCGTTCATTTGTATTAAATATTTTTGAATCAAAAGACATCATAAAGTATAAAAACACCACGGAGAACAGACTGTACGATAACAGTCAGACTATACTAAACCAGCAGCTTTCGAACATCTCAAGCCGATCCTGACAGAGGGTTTTCTCACTCGAGACGAGTCAGAGAGACGCTGGAGTGTCTAATAGAGAGAGATGACAGAGCAGCAGGATCACTGCAGGATCTCGAGTGCTTTGATAAAGTCCACAGCAGCGGGACACTTCAGCGTGTCTCCATCATCACCACACTTCGACTACAGGAGACTGTGTTCACACACTCGCTAAAGTCACTCAACTGGTCTGTATGCAGGGCTTTTAAAATGTGTTTCACTACAGATTACAAAATACATGCTTTAAAAAGTCATTTGTAACGTATTTCGTTACATTACTCAAGTTTAGTCACTTCATCTAAATACTTTAGAATACTTTGGAATACTAATAAGTGTGAAACAAACACAAAAAAGGTCATTGCAAGTTACGAGTTCTGACTTTTTCCCTCAGGATTGAGTGATATAAAGTTGCAATTGTGAGTTATAAAGTCAGAATTATGAGATATAAACTCACAATATTGAGAAAAGTCAGAATTATGAGATATAAACTGACAATATTGAGAAAAGTCAGAATTATGAGATATAAACTCACATACTAAATTCACAATTGCAAGTAAAAAAAGTCAGTATTGCAAGTTTAAATCTCCCAATTCTGACTTTATAACTCACAATTGTGAGTTTCAATCTCGCAATGCTGAGAAAAAGAAGTCAGAATTGTGAAATGCAAACAAATAGTGAGAAAAAGTCACAGTGTCGAGTGAATTATAAAATGACTCACAAAACATGAAAACAGTCGTGGATCATGACAGATTTTTTTTTATAAATTCAGTCATTTTGTCTTGTTCAGGACAGAACTAAATAAAAATAACAACATTTTTATGATCCTCTTCAAAGTATTAAAATGTTGATGAAACTGAACTCGTCTTTTTCAGACGGTCAGAGTCAGAGAATCACCAATCGCTGTTTAAATGACATTAAAACTCAAAGTAATCACTTTGGTAATCTAAAACACTTTTCAGATGGAACTGGAATCTGATCACCACCCATTTAAAATCAAACACAGTCACTCAAATTTTCTATTTTAAATACGTCACTGAGTAACTTGTGTTTCGTTACCCTGACTGTAGATGTGCTTCAGCACAAGATTAAGATTTTTACATCTACGTTCAATCCGATCTGAAAGCAGGTGTTGATAGACGTATAACACCCCATAACTCTGCTATTTACCTTGAATATTAACAGGGATAGAGCAAAAAGGCATCTCTCTCAGTTTGATTTTCTGGCCTGATTGACGTCACCGTGAAAGCTGCTTCTGAACTCAGGTGTTCACATCAATGAAGCGCACCTGAGTCTGCTTGAAAACAAGGAATGAGAGCAATCCAGCCTGATTTGTGGAAATGAAGCACTATTGATGGAGTATAATTGGCCCATCAGGGTATAATGCTCGCCTGCAACGACCTCGCGCTCTTCACGTCTCTTCCAGACGGCGGCAGACAGACGTTGTTCTGTGCATGTAAAGTTTTGGGAGATTCAAAAACAAGAATGAACCATTTTTTTTGGTGAAGTGTTGAATCATTGAATCACTCTCTCTCTCTCAAAAAAAAAAAAAAATCAACAATATGTAACTTTTTTGAAAGTTTCGGATTCATTTCTCTCCCTTAAAAGTTGATAATACACTCTAAAAATAATGTGTTGCTCCAGACAAAAAGGAGCTAGTGTGGTGTGTCAGTGTTCAGCTCGTCTCTCTAAACCGCTCTTTTACAATTATTTCTTGGGTTAATTAATTTTTTTGTGCAATACTGCATTTTTACATTTTTTTTTTTCAGGGACTTCACAATTAAAAAAACAATATAGAGTCAAACTATTTCAGAATAATCCATACACTGTTGATGCATTTAAATAGAGAGGATGGACAGATGGATGGACGGATGGATGTATAGAATGATGGATGAATAGATGGATGGATAGACATATGATAGAACAATGAATGGATGGATGGATGGATAGATGGATGGATAGACATATGATAGAACAATGAATGGATGGATGGATGGATGGATGGATGGATAGATGGATGGATGGATGGATGGATGGATGGATGGATGGATGGATGGATGGATAGATTGAAGGATGGATTGATTGATAAAATAACAGATGGATGGATGGAACAACAGATGGATGGGTGGAACGACAGATGAATGTATAGAACGATGGATGGATAGATTGATAAAAACAGATGGATGGATGGATAGAATGATGGATGGAAGGAAGGAAGGATGGATAGATAGATGATAGAACGATGAATGGATGATGGATAGATTGACGGATGGATTGATTGATTGATAAAATGACAGATGGATAGATGGATGGATAGAATGATGGATGGATGGAACAAAAGATGGATGGATGGGTGGATGGATGGAATGACAGATGAATGTATAGAATGATGGAAGGATAGATAGATGATAGAAGGACAAATGGATGGATGATAGATTGACGGATGGATTGATTGATAAAATGATAGATGGATGGATAGAATGATGGATGGAAGGAAGGATGGATAGATAGATGATGAATGGATGATGGATAGATTGACGGATGGATTGATTGATAAAATGACTGATGAATAGATGGATGGATCGAATGATGAATGGATGGAATAATGGATGGATAATAGAATGACAGATGGCTGGATGGATAGATAGATTTACAGATGGATTGATTGATAAAATGACAGATGGATGGATGGATGAATGGATAGAACAATGGATGAATATATATATATATATGTTCTATGGATAGATAGATGATAGAACAACAAATGGATGGATGGATAGATTGACAGATGGATTGATTGATAAAATCACAGATGGATGGATGATGAATGGATGACAGAAAGATAGATAGATAGATAGATAGATAGATAGATAGATAGATAGATAGATAGATAGATAGATAGATAGATAGATAGATAGATAGATAGATAGATAGATAGATAGATAGATAGATAGACAGACAGATACATAGATAGATAGATAGATAGATAGATAGATAGATAGATAGATAGATAGATAGATAGATAGATAGATACATAGATACATAGATAGATAGATAGATAGATAGATAGATAGATAGATAGATAGATAGATAGATAGATAGAGGATAGATAGATAGATAGATAGATAGATAGATAGATAGATAGAGGATAGATAGATAGATAGATAGATAGATAGATAGATAGATAGATAGATAGATAGAGGATAGATAGATAGATAGATAGATAGATAGATAGATAGATAGATAGATAGATAGATAGATAGATAGATAGATACATAGATAGATAGATAGATAGATAGATAGATAGATACATAGATAGATAGATAGATAGATAGATAGATAGAGGATAGATAGATAGATAGATAGATAGATAGATAGATAGATAGATAGATAGATAGATAGATAGAGGATAGATAGATAGATAGATAGATAGATAGATAGATAGATAGATAGATAGATAGATAGATAGATAGATAGAGGATAGATAGATAGATAGATAGATAGAGGATAGATAGATAGATAGATAGATAGAGGATAGATAGATAGATAGATAGATAGATAGATAGATAGATAGATAGATAGATAGATAGATAGATAGATAGAGGATAGATAGATAGATAGATAGATAGAGGATAGATAGATAGATAGATAGATAGAGGATAGATAGATAGATAGATAGATAGATAGATAGATAGAGGATAGATAGATAGATAGATAGATAGATAGATAGAGGATAGATAGATAGATAGATAGCAGAAGCAGAAGAGCCTCTTCTCAATATTATCAACTCATCCTTATCCCTAGGACACGTTCCAAGACCGTTCAAGCTAGCAGTTATTAAGCCTCTCATTAAGAAACCACAATTAGATCCAAATGTATTGGCAAATTACAGGCCCATTTCAAATCTTCCATTTATGTCTAAAATATTAGAAAAAGTGGTTTCGGCCCAACTGTGCTCCTTCTTGCAAAAGAACGCTATCTACGAAAAATTTCAGTCAGGATTCAGGTCTCATCATAGCACAGAAACTGCACTCGTTAAAATTACAAATGACTTACTTCAGGCTTCTGACCAAGGCTGTGTCTCAATACTAGTGTTACTTGATCTCAGTGCTGCATTCGACACTATAGATTATAAAATACTCCTAGACCGACTACAAAATTACACTGGTATTCAGGGACAGGCATTACGGTGGTTTAGGTCGTACCTATCAGACAGACACAATTTTGTCTATTTAAACGGGGAAAAATCTGAGATAACAATAGTAAACTATGGAGTGCCGCAAGGATCTGTGTTAGGCCCTCTACTATTTTCAATATACATGCTGCCACTTGGCAATATTATAAGAAAACATGGAATTAGTTTCCACTGCTATGCCGATGATACTCAGTTATATATTTCATCACGACCTGATGAAATCTCTAAATGATCCAAACTGACAGAGTGTGTTAAAGAAGTAAAACATTGGATGACCAGTAATTTTCTTCTATTAAATTCTGATAAGACTGAAGTATTACTTATCGGACCAAAGACCTGTACACAGAATCTCTCAGACTACAGTCTGCATTTAGAAGGATGTACTGTTACTCCATCCTTGACAGTTAAAGATCTGGGTGTTATATTAGACAGTAACTTGTCCTTTGAAAATCATATTTCATATGTTACAAAAACCGCCTTTTTCCACCTCAGAAACATTGCCAAGATACGGAATATGTTATCTATTTCTGATGCAGAAAAGTTAGTTCATGCTTTCATGACGTCTCGATTAGATTACTGTAATGCATTATTAGCTGGTTGTCCTGCTTCCTCAATAAACAAGCTACAATTAGTACAAAATGCAGCTGCTAGAGTTCTTACCAGGTCAAGAAAAATATGATCATATAACACCAATTTTATCATCTCTACACTGGTTACCCATTAAGTTCCGTATCGATTTTAAAGTATTGCTAATGACCTATAAGGCTCTAAATGGTTTAGCTCCTGTGTACTTAACCGATCTTCTATTGCCCTACAACCCGTCGCGCTCTTTAAGATCACAAAACTCGGGACTTCTGGTTGTATGTCGGATAGCTAAGTCCACTAAAGGAGGGAGAGCGTTTTCACATTTGGCTCCGAAACTCTGGAATAGCCTTCCTGATAATGTCAGGGGATCAGACTCACTCACCCAGTTTAAATCTAGATTAAAGACACATCTCTTTAGCCAAGCATTCACATAATGCATCTCATATCAGATCAACTGCTCATTCTGACTATCTTTGCTTAAAGTTATGAACAGCAGCTACGCTAATTATTCTCCTTTTGCTTTCTGTTCTACCGCGGGACATCTGCCCCGAGGTGACTAGAGACCACATCAGCTTCAGTCCGAATCCAGCCTCTTCAGAAGACCTCAGATGACCATCACCTGTGAAGAGACGGCGCCAGTTCCTGCGAGGACTTCAGAAGACGCAATCATCTGGATCAACATGCTCATTACCTAATTCTTTATCCTTATTGTTAATTTATTTTCCGGGAGCTCTTTGCTTCTAACTTCGGTTAAACTGCTAACTCTGATTGTAAATTAATCAACTAAATTATTTTATTTGCTAACTGCTTTCTTTAAATTGTAATGTTGACATCCATTCTCTGTAAAGCTGCTTTGAAACGATGTGTATTGTGAAAAGCGCTATACAAATAAATTTGAATTGAATTGAATTGAATTGAATTGAGATAGATAGATAGATAGATAGATAGATAGATAGATAGATAGATAGATAGATAGATAGAGGATAGATAGATAGATAGATAGATAGATAGATAGATAGATAGATAGATAGATAGATAGATAGATAGATAGATAGATAGATAGAGGATAGATAGATAGAGGATAGATAGATAGATAGATAGATAGATAGATAGATAGATAGATAGAGGATAGATAGATAGATAGATAGATAGATAGATAGATAGATAGAGGATAGATAGATAGATAGATAGATAGATAGATAGATAGATAGATAGAGGATAGATAGATAGATAGATAGATAGATAGATAGATAGATAGATAGATAGATAGATAGATAGATAGATAGATAGATAGATAGATAGATAGATAGATAGATAGATAGAGGATAGATAGATAGATAGATAGATAGATAGATAGAGGATAGATAGATAGATAGATAGATAGATAGATAGATAGATAGATAGATAGATAGATAGAGGATAGATAGATAGATAGATAGATAGATAGATAGATAGATAGAGGATAGATAGATAGATAGATAGATAGATAGATAGATAGATAGATAGATAGAAATGGTCAGATAGATAGATAGATAGATAGATAGAGGATAGATAGATAGATAGATAGATAGATAGATAGATAGATAGATAGATAGATAGATAGATAGATAGATAGATAGATAGATAGATAGATAGCCAGTGGAACTGTTTTCTTAGCAAAAATGAATCTGGAGAAATCTGGGAAAACCCGTTGCTTGTTGATGGTGAAGACAGAACGGAAATGAAATGAAACGAAACCGGAAGCGCTCTTGACGAACACCAGCCGCAGGTGAGCCGCAGGTGAGCCGCATGCGTTCGGATCGACTTACACAGACGTCTGCGCTCCCTGACGTCCAGAAAAGCACTGCGCAAGTGCCAATGAAACAGAGGCACTTCCATGAGGAAACATCATCAACATTTATTTTCCGTGAAACAACGTTAACCGAAGGGTAAATCCGCCTTGTCCTTGTTTGCAGTGGTTTCACGCTGATGCAATCGAGAGTAATCCGTTTGGACGGAGCAGGAGCCGTGTTGGCAGGTGTTGAAATGTGGCCGAGGTCCTGGTGGACGCGCGAGTCTCGGTCGCCCAAAATACGAGAGCGCGGCCGTCTTTATGAGCAAACCAATAAACCTCCACCCGGCTGTCCGACTGCTGCTTTCTCCCAACTCATAAAACACTGATTTCTGGCCCACAATCCTCTCTGGTGAGGTGTGTGTGAGTTCAAGCCCAGCATGAAGGAGCCTCTGTTCTCCATCTCGACTACACCCGCCTCAAAACACCTTCTGCGCATCTCACAGCCTTTACAGTGAACAGCAAACGTTCCTTGATATTTCAATTTACTGATATTATTATACATATTAATTTAATAGTATTTACAGTATATTTTACAGTATGATTATTATTAATATTATATATTATTAATAATATTAGATATTATATATAACTACAACAATTTGGCTGAATTAAAAATGTTTAATATTTTCTTAAAATATTCTTAAAATCTTATTTTTTTAATGTTCTTAATTTTTATCTTACAGTGAACTATTACAACAATATTCCTTATTTTTATTTTTTAGTATTTACAGTACATTTAACATGTTTTACAGTATGATAATTATTATTATTATTATTATTAACATTTTATATTATTATTATTAATATATATTTTGGCAAAATTAAATATATTAAATATAAATATTATATTAAAATATTCTTAAAATATAATTTTTTAATGTTCTTAATTTTTATCTTACAGTGAATTATTACAACAATATTCCTTATTTTTATTTTTTAGTATTTACAGTACATTTGACATGTTTTACAGTACGGTAATTATTATTATTATTATCATTAACATTTTATATTATTAATAATATTATATATTTTGGCAAAATTAAATATATTATATTAAAATATTCTTATTTTGTTATGATCCTATTTTTATCTTACAGTGAAATATTACAACAATATTCCTTATTTTAATATTTTAATTTATTAATAATAATAACAATAATAATAATAATAATTTATAATAAAGTAAAATTTATATATAATCACATACTATTTGCTTAATATTTTAATTTAGTGATATATATATATATATATATATATATATATATATATATATATATATATATAATATATATATATATATATATATATATATATTTATATAACTTTATAGTATTTACATAATATGTTTTACAGTATGATAATTATTATTATTAACATTTTATATCATTAATAATATTATATATTTTGGCAAAATGAAATATATTAAATATAAATATTATATTAAAATATTCTTAAAATCTTATTTTGTTATGATCCTATTTTTTATCTTACAGGGAAATATTACAACAATATTCCTTATTTTAATATTTTAATTTATTAATAATAATAATAATAATAATAATTTTTAATAAAGTAATATTTATATATAATCACATACTATTTGCTTAATATTTCAATTTAGTGATATATATATATATATATATATATATATATATATATATATATATATATATTAATTTAAAAGTATAATAGTATTTTACAGTATTATTAATATTACATATTATTGGATATAACTACAACAATTTGGCAAAATTAAATATGTTACATATAAAAACAGAAATATTCCTTACTTTTATATTTTAATTTATTATTAATAATAATAACTGTTATTTTACAGTACAATTATAATTATAATTATAAGTATAGTAATATTGATATATAATCACAAAAATTCTTGGCAAAAATGCGCAGAAGTTTATTTCTCCTTTTTTGCATTTTAAATCGTATTTTTTTTAACAGAAAAATTTACATTTTTGTACTCCAAATCATACAGCGCTTACAAATATTACCAATATTATTTTGTTCTACTTTTGTGAGTCACTTTGGAAAAAAATGTCTAAATATAGTGTATATCTAAATATCGTTTTGCAATATAATAATCACACTATAGGCCATATTGCAATTTAACAGCGGAGAGAAAAATAAACGTAATTTACCAATTAACAATTCTCATCAAATTCTCAAATGATGCAACGTTTATTGGACTTGTCTTTATGAGTGGAACCGGAATGAGAGCGCGTCTGGAGCGCAGCAGCGTGTTCCTCCTGACAAAACAATGTCTTTCCCCACTATGAGGGAAGCGTGACTGTGAGTGTGAGAGACGTGGATGTCTCGAGGGAACAAACGAACAACAGAGCAGCATGTGCGTCCTCCGTCAGGTTTGTTCTGTGTGGGAGTTATCAAACAGAACAAAACTAGAGACATTAAAGCACTTGTATGACATCTAAATGATTCCAGTCACAGACAGACGCACCTTCACCCGGAGCCGAGCCAAATGTCAGAGCTTTTTCACAACCGCATTCATACAACCTGATGAACCTCATATTGAAAAGTGCTTTACATCTTTCAAAAAATGCAACTTGTTTTGATGTTATATAATGCAAATATGGAAATGAGATGTTTTTAAGTGTGACTTACGAATCCAAATACTTTTTAAATATTTTTTAATTGTGCCTGAACTGCATTTATTCAGAATTAAATACTATATTGTGATACTTTATGTGATACATACTATAGTATAATATGCATTCATTTATAATAAAATACATAATAGCAATCATTTAAAAATAAATAATAAATTATTTATATATATATATATAAATATATTAGTGCTGTCAAACGATTAATCGCATCCAAAATAAGTTTATTTACATGATATATGCGAGACTGTGTATAGAATGTGTATATAAATACACACACCTGTATGTATTTATTGAACAAAAATACATTATAAAAAAATATTTATATTTATATATAATATAAATTATATAAATTTACATGTAAGTGTTTATATATATATATATATAATGTAATAATAATTATATAATATTAAATAATAAATATAGAATATATATATATATATATATATATATATAATAAATAGAACATATATTATTTACTTATATTATATAAGTATAAAATAAATAAAATATACTTATATAATATACATAAAATAAATATAATATAATAAAATAATATATTCATTTTTATTATATAATATATTAAATATATTATATAAAATATTTAGTATAATATAATATATGCTAAATATAATAATTTAAATATATTTATAAATTAATTAATAAATAAATAAATTAAAGTGCGGTCATTTGCTTCTGGTGTTTTTTGGAGGTTGCTGCGTTTGAGATCCCCAAATTCCGTCACGCATTCTAGTTCCCGTCACTCCACACTCTCCATATTAGAGCCTCTCGAATGATGTAAAGCCACTAGAAGAGTCTCGTGTCGGGAGATGGTGTCCCGGACTCTGCAGCGGGACGGGTGGATCTGGGTAAACACGAGCTCCAGTGATGCTGTCGCCCGTTATCTCCCGCATGTCCCAGCGATCTGCCGGGAGCCGCGGCGGGCGGACATTTGATCACACAGATGCCCCTGCTAAATATGCGATAAGCATCGTCTGCCCGCGAGGAATGCCAATCAGCGCGTGCCCTTCAGAGTCCGTTCCCTGTCCGGATTCAACTTGTGAGTAAACTGAAGAATATCAGTGTAGACCATGAATGAAATAAGCAGGAATCTCATATTGCAGCTGCTCTCAGGAAGATGGACAGAACAGCAATTGGGGAAAAGCGCACCGAATTCAAACCGAAATGGCGATATGGCTTAGTGCGATTTAATTACATCAGTAAACGCACTGCATGTTTACACTCAAGCAGCTCATGATCTACATCTGAGCCACAGTGCAATAAAACTATTATTATGATTTTTTTTATATTTTTAAATCTTATTTTAAATTCCCTTAAAATATATAGACATATTCCTTAGTGTTATATCTTAATTTAGTATAATAACAATAATAAGTTTATTTTACAGCACTATTATTATTTTCTATTATTATTATTATTATAGTAATATTCTTAATATTACTATAATGATTTTTTTTCACAAAAATATTTAATTTTCTTTAAAAATATGTCAATAAAAAAACATTTATTTTCTTAAAAATATATTTTAGTGAAAATATATTCCTTAATTTGTTTAATCTAATTTATTCCTTATTTTTATATTTATTTTAATGTAGTAATAATAATAATAATAATAATAATAATAATAATAATAATTTAATTTTACAGCACTATTATTATTTTCTATTATTATTATTATTATTATTATTATTATTATAGTAATATTCTCAATATTACTATAATGATTTTTTTTCACAAAAAATATTTAATTTTCTTTAAAAATATGTCAATAAAAAACTTTTATTTTCTTAAAAATATATTTTAGTGAAAATATATTCCTTAATTTGTTTATATTTAATTTATTCCTTATTTCTATATTTTAATTTAGTACTAATAATAATAATAAATACAATTTTAAATTTAAATTTTCATTATTATTATTATATTATATAATATTGACATGTAATATTGAAATAATAATAAATTGTGCAGCCTTACAGCAAAACCTGGATTTTTTTTTTTAATTGCATGCAATTTTCAGTAACACTTTATTTTACAGTGTCATTGTTACATGTATTTATTATAGTAATAACTAGAAATGATGTATAATTACACCCTAAACCAAGCCAAATCCTAATCCTAAACCTATAGTAATAACATATAGTTTATTTAAGTATTTAAAGGAATAATTACAGTGTAACAAAGACGCCTTAAAATAAAGGATAACGAAATTTTCTTCACAAATGTAAGTGATTTACGCTAAAGTTCGATTTTTACCCAAATTACCTCTACAGCAAAGTATCAAAACGTGCACATTTGATGGTAGAAATGACACTCTCTAAATGTGTTCACACTTCCACACAACCTGAAGTCAAATCTCTTTCAGCAGAACCAACAATGAACCTCATTACATTATAACGTTTTGCAATTTAATAATGGCACAAGACCGCAATTTCACACTCATTTCGATGGTACTGCGAGGTCCGAAAGATACCAGATGTTTTTTAGTGTTCGCAAACAGAAGACGAACCTCTGGCATCTGAAACAGCGATTGAGTTCGTGTGTGTCTCGGCCCTGAGAGAAACAGAGCAAATAAACATGAGTGAGCCGCTCTTCACATGACCTCCGTCAACTGACCCCTCCAAAGCGTGCAGGACGTGAGCTGCATGGGCACAAACACACAAAACCAACAGCAGACACTGTCACCGCTCAGCAAAACCTAAATGGACTCTCTGCGCCATTTGGAGAGGTTCCAGTCATGAATTACAGGTTGCTAGGTGCATAAAAGCCTTTGATTCACACGAAATTAATTTCTCCATCCCGCAGCACTCAAACTCCACCAGCCGACGCCTGAATTACAACAAAGATTAAAGCTTGTTTGTTCTGTTTGCTGGTGCAACGAAAAAAAAGCAACACTGATTCAACTAACAGCGTGAGATCTGTTTGGCCAAACAATGGTTGACGATTGTGCTTGTTGCGGTACATTCACGCATTTATCCAAAGCAACTTACGTGGCATTTAAAGGAATTAAAATTTCCTGTTTATGTCTTTCTTCAGTCGAAAAGAGGAACTCATTCCAGGGTTTTTCTCCATATAGTGGACTTCAATGGGGTTCAACAGGTCCAAATGTCAGTTTCAGTGCAGCTTCAAAGACTCTACATGATCCCAGACGAGGAATAAGAGTCTGATCTAGAGAAACCATCGGATATTTTAATAAAAAATCAACATTATATAAATTTTAACCACAGATGCTGGTCTTGCACTGCTCTGTGATGCTCCACGCATCACGTCATCACGCTGGAAAGGTCATGTGACATAGGCTGAAGTACGTGTTTACAAATGCCAAAGTAAATGTTGGACAATTTTGAAGTTGTTTTTTCAGTACTTCCACCTACGTCACGTGACCTTTCCAACATGATGACGTAATGTGTGGAGCATCACAAAGCAGTGCGAGACGAGCATTTGTGGTTAAAAAGTATATAAATGTTATTTTTTTATAACAAATGTCTGATGGTTTCTCTAGATCAGACTCTTATTCCTCGTCTGGATCATGTCGATCCTTTGAAGCTCCACTGAAACTGACATTTTGTTGAACCCCATTGAAGTCCACTATATGGAGAAAAATCTCCTCAAAAACCTTCATTTCTTTTCCACTGAAGAAAGAAAGACACTCACATGACCTTTCCATCGTGATGACGTGATGCGTGGAGCATCAGAGCAGTGCAAGACGAGCATTTGTGGTTAAAAAGTAAATAAATTTTATTTTTATAATAAATGAGTGATGGTTTCTCTAGATCAGACTCTTATTCCTCGTCTGGGATCATGTCGATCCCTTGAATCTGCACTGAAACTGACATTTTGTTGAACCCCATTGAAGTCCACTATATGGAGAAAAATCCCCTCAAAAACCTTCATTTCTTTTCCACTGAAGAAAGAAAGACACTCACGTGACCTTTCCAGCGTGATGACGTGATGTGTGGAGCATCAGAGCGGTGCAAGACGAGCATTTGTGGTTAAAAACTATATAAATGTTATTTTTTATAACAAATATCCGATGGTTTCTCTAGATCAGACTCTTATTCCTCGTCTGGGATCATGTCGATCCCTTGAAGCTGCACTGAAACTGACATTTGGACCTGTTGAACCCCATTGAAGTCCACTATATGGAGAAAAATCCCTCAAAAACCTTCATTTCTTTTCCACCGCGAGACATAAACAACCTGGATGACACGAGGGTGAGTATTCGGGAGTGAACTAATCCTTTAAAGTATACGTTCGGTCAGTGCACGCATTCCCTGGGAATCAAACCCATGACCTTCGCCACACTCCGCAGTTTGAGCTACAGAAATAACACGCAGATATATAGGGAAACGTGTTGTCATGCACACACACACACACAGACTCGGACGTAATGACATGTTCCCACCCTGAACTCTCTCACACACGCTCACTACCTCTTTTCCGGACGTTTCTTTTACCTATTTACAGCACATACAACAGCACTCGTCACAATCCGGAGACTGAAAGCTCACGTTCATTATGCAGGAATTCTTTTGTTCTTTTAAACTCATTTAGCGCTGGCGTAACTCCCGCAGGTTAATCGAGCCGCGCAATTAAACTCAAGAGAACCTTTGCCGGAGATTTCTTTAGGTTCGAGCCATTCAGGGACCTCTGCAAAAAAAAAAAGACTCAAAAGCATCCCAAACCAATGTTTAGAGGATCTCTGGGGAACAGGAGGATGTGTGGGAGTGAGGGAGCGACGCTCGCTGAATGCCATCATGGAAACTCGCCTCGATGCTACAAAACTCCATCGAATTAAAGGTTCCCAGCGCCCGGGGAGCCATTAATATGTCTAATGCCAGGCACATGGAAAAAGGAAAATAATTCAATTGAATTACTAGCAAAAGGCCAAAAAAATGTTGGAAAAAGGGGAAATGATCATAAAGAAAATAGCCAGAGTTCTAATTCGTTCCTAATAACTGATTCACACTTTTGCTATTCTCCCGAGAGCCAATTACTAGAGAAAGAAATCGCGCCGCACTTTTCCCTAAACCGCCGTCCGCTTTGATTTACCGTCGACATTTAACAGTCTATAAACACTATCGGCTGATCTGCAACCTCCACACGAGCTATCGGCGAAACCTGCAATCTTTTACTCGGAGTTACAGCGCTACGTCACGCTGCAAACGAGGAGGAGGCCTCCGAACGCGGGAGGTAATTGGTAATTGGATGCTATTAGAGCCTCCAGCTGAGTTCACCTCTGAGCTCTGGATTTCAGCTTTGCATTCGGCTCGCGGCTTCCCGGATCAGTGGAAGCGGCGTGTTGCGCTCGCAGGTGCGTCTGTGGAATGCTGATGCGAACACGCGCTCGCCGCTCATGCGTCGGTCGGACTCGTGCATATTTGATGCCGCCGGATTTCTGATTTGTCTTCGCTTGTCACTCGAAGGGTTGCATTCCCGGCCAAACGAGACGCGTTGAACTGTGGTGACGCTGAGAGAACTGTTCATTCACGAAACAAGGAAAGCAACGTGAAGCTGGATGTGACACGGCGTGTAAACGGTGTGCAAGAACTGTTTTAAAACAGCAGTGTTGTACATTGTTGTCACATGACCTGATGATTTTTTTTAATTATTAATATAATTGTAAATAAAAGTGTTCATTTTAAATCGGTAACGTATTATAATATATATATATATGTAATATATATATATATATTATATTAATAAATATTATATATTATATTATAACTGCAAAAAATTGTTTACAAAAATTGTGAATGTGTATATATATATATATAATTGTTGTAATACTTTCTATATTCAGTTTATATTTAAATTTATATTGAAAATGTAAAAATATATATATATTTGCTTATAAAAATAATTGTTTTATTACTTAAAAATTTATATTTAAATTTATATTTTGAAAAATTATTAAAATATTTTTTTACTTATATACATATGTATATTTATATAGGGTTAGGTATGTATAATATATATTTAACTATATTATAAAATAAAATATAAAATTATATATATATATAAAATATAAAATGATAAAATATATATAACATATAATATAAAATATATAATTATAAAAATATAAAATTATTTTTGCAACAATTATCAAATTATTACAAATAATTATTTGTAATAATTAATAATAATTTTAATAATCATTTTTATTATTTTTTATCAAATTAAAAATATTTTTTTTTATTTTATATATATATATATATAAATATTTTTTATATTATATATATATATATATCTTATACATAATATTAATAATAATATATATTAATATTTATTTATATATATATATATAATTTGACTTATAATTTCCAAAGCCTTTTTGGTCTGTCATGCTTGAAATTACTGATATTCATTACGCTGCAAATTATAAGTCAAGTTGAGTGTGTTTTATATTGTACATATCTGAAAATTAAGGTATTCCACGCTTTAAAAACAAAAACATACCGTGCATAAATACTTCAGTGAGAGGAAGAGTAGTACACTAGTGTGTTATTCCGAGCATTTCCAATCCTGCTCATATTCTACATGACATTTCCTTCAGAAAGAAACGTCCGACGTGGAAACATGCAAAAATGTGAGTGTATATTTCACCAAAATGCAGGACATCTCACGAGCTGTCGATGATAAACATCCACTTTAAAGCAAATAGAAAGCATCAGTGAGTCTCCACATTATAACAAAAGCTCTATAGCAAACATGTGCAGAAAAAACAGCAGTAAATAATCCTCTCTATTGACGATCGTACACCTGCATTAGCATCGCTCATCCTCGCTATCAGGTTGCTACGAGACGTCTTTGTTGATAATTGAACACCTGCGAAGCTTAAATTAGCATTGCCATGTTGTTTCTTTACACGTTAACCTCTTACTTAGTTAGAAATAGGAGACTTTCGGTACGAACGAGCCACATTATGCTCTGAATGGAAGACAGCGTTTCTTCATCACTGCCAGAATTGCGAAATCACAAACATCTGCCGTCCATTTAAAACCTTTCAGTCCAGAGATTATGATATAATTAAAGATGCCTCTTTCAGTTGTGAGGAAAAATATGATGCATATATACAGTATATATATATATATATAAAGTGGTAGTAAAAAGATTTCTATTATAAATAAATGCTGTTCTTTTTAAACATTATTATTCATCAAATAAACCCGAAAAAAAGCATCACAGGTTATAAAACAATATTAATCTGCACAACTGTTTCCAAAATTGATAATAAATCATCGTATCAGAATGATTTCTGAAGGATCATGTGACTCTGAAGACTGGAGTAATGATGCTGAAAATTCAGCTTTGATCACTGGATATAAATTATATTTTAACAAATATTTATATAGAAAACCACTATTTTGAGATGTAAAAATATTATACAATATTGCTGTTTTTTCTGTATTTTTGAGCTTAATGTGTGTGTATATATATATATATATATATATATATATACAGTACACATAAATTTCTTTCAAAAACATTTAAACCTTTGACCGGTATAATATAATATAATATAATATAATATAATATAATATAATATACATAATATATAATATATAATATAATATAATATACATAATATAATATATATAATATAATATAAATAATATAATATAATCAATATTATAATTAAATAAATTTACATATAAATAAAATAATATTATATATATTATTTTATTTATATGTAATTTTATTTTATTTTATATTATATATTATATTATGTAATTATATATATATATATATATATATATATATATATATATATATATATATATACACATGTATAAAATATATTATTTTATTTTATTTTTATGTTTTTTTTATTTATATACGATGATTATATTATATTATATTATACTAGTCAAAGGTTTTATAATATACCGGTCAAATATTTAAATGTTTTTGAAAGAAATTTATATGTACTGTATATATATATATATATATATATATATATATATATATAAATGTATATAAATAGGACTTGATCTGCTACACGCATGGAGACCATCTTGTCAAATACGTCCTCGTAAAACATTTCAGCAGGGATTAAGATATAATTAACAGGGCTTTTTCACCTCGGGGACGGCGAGGAAACATATGAAACGTAATTGGCTACAATGTCCCTCCCCTTCCTCCGACCAGCCTGTTGAATGACAAGGGAGCTAATTAGAATCTGATTTGGCCATTAAACGACACAAAAAGAGCCAGAGAACAGATAGCATCCAGACGACACTCGCTCTGAGGCTGGTTTTAATTATTTTTATGTATAATGGGCCTGACCTGAGGACAGTGGAGGGAAATTGAACGCCCAGTCACGCCTTTTCTGCCGTCTGAGTCCAAATGTGATTCGTGCAATTAGAGAAACACACATCTGGCTCCGAT
>CM074288.1:23364639-23379639 GCA_037194245.1 Opsariichthys bidens
TGAACCCTGAACACTGGCTAATGCATTCAGTACATTTAATGCAATCTTTCCGTCAGATGTATTAAATATTGCATTAAATATGTAATGCAACATTTAATTTATATGACTGAAACATTGCTTTAAATATACTGAGTGTTTTCTTCTTTGATCACGCTCTAAAAAAAATGCTGGGTTAAAAACAACCCAAGTTGGCTTGAGAATGGACAAATGTTTTGTTTAACCCAACTATTGTACAAATATGACTATATTGTGGCTTAAACTGAATCCAAAATAGGTTGGACATTAAAAGTCGGACACAAAATTACTAGAGGCAACAATAATAATCAAAAGGTAAACACGTATTAATAAGTAATTTAATAAACGTATTAATAAATGTTCATTTCCAACATACTTTGGGTTCATTTTAAGCAACTGGAATAAACCACCCAATCGCTGGGTTAAAACAGCCAATTTTCTGGATTAAAACAACACAAGCCCTGGGTTAAAAATAACCCAATCGTTGGGTTAAAAACAACCCATTTTCTGGGTTAAAACAACCCACTAGCTGGGTTAAAACAACACAATCCCTGGGTTAAAAATAACCCAATCCCTGGGTTAAAATAACCAAATCGCTGGGTTAAAACAGCCCAATCGTTGGGTTAAAACAACCCACTAGCTGGGTTAAAACAACACAATCCCTGGGTTAAAACAACCCAATCCCTGGGTTAAAATAACCAAATCGCTGGGTTAAAACAGCCCAATCGTTGGGTTAAAACAACCCACTAGCTGGGTTAAAACAACACAATCCCTGGGTTAAAATAACCCAATCCCTGGGTTAAAATAACCAAATCGCTGGGTTAAAACAACCCATTTTCTGGGTTAAAACAACCCAATCCTTGGGTTAAAATAACCAAATTGCTGGGTTAAAACAACACAATCCCTGGGTTAAAATAACCCAATCCCTGGGTTAAAATAACCAAATCGCTGGGTTAAAACAACCCATTTTCTGGGTTAAAACAACCCAATCCTTGGGTTAAAATAACCAAATTGCTGGGTTAAAACAACACAATCCCTGGTTAAAATAACCCAATTGCTGGGTTAAAACAGCACAATCGTTGGGTTAAAACAACCCATTTGCTGGGTTAAAACAACACAATCCATGGGTTAAAACAATCCACTAACTGGGTTAAAACAACACAATCCCTGGGTTAAAATAACCCAATTCCTGGGTTTAAAACAGCACAATCGTTGGGTTAAAACAACCCATTTGCTGGGTTAAAACAACACAATCCCTGGGTTAAAACAATCCACTAACTGGGTTAAAACAACACAATCCCTGGGTTAAAATAACCCAATTGCTGGGTTTATCCATTTTCAGCCCATATTTGAGCTGTTTTTAGGCCAGTGTTTTTAGAGCGTATGATGCAATCTTTGGTTTATGAATTCAGTGGTTGTTATTCAACATCTTGAAGCTTCGAGAGTCTCTCTGCAATCGAGTTCAATGATGTGCCTTTAAGTATTAAAAAGAGGCACGCATGGTTTAAACTGAAAAATAACTGAAATTCAAAGAAATTCACGTAACGAGGCCTTACAGAACGATTGAAGGACTTCATTTCCCAGAATGCATGTTGAGTTGAGAATCGACTCTATCGGATATAATTATGAGATTGAACAAAACTGAATTGAGCTGACACTAAATATAAACTCAAAATTTCATAATTGATTTAATCTTTTCTGTGGAGCTGCTTTATAGCTAAAATGAAGTTTGTTTAATAACTGATGAACCTGTTTATTAATATAATAACAGCGTGCATGATGAACAGAAATCGAGTAAATTCCACTTTCTGTCCTTTCAAATCAATTTCCTGTTTTTTTCCGTCAGTTCGAATTTCGACCAGGTCCGAATTCTTAAATTCCGAACGTTGCGTAATAGAGTTCAATGTTTTTTCTTTGCGCAATAATAATGTTCTAACTTATATATTCAAGTCTCATTCTTGCATTGTTTTGTCGTTTTATGCGTTTATCGACGATTCTGATGTATTCATCGGTTAATGTTTTATCCGGGAGCTCGGCACTTAGTCTTGCTCATCCATATAACAGTATACGGAATGAAAATCCTTGAATCCTTGATATTTTCTATGGTATTTTTGTAAGGCATTGCAAACAAAATATGGTATGCATGGAATAGCATAGTAGTTTTTCCAAGTAGTATAAGGCCAGTGTGTGTGTGTGTGTGTGTGTGAGGAGCAACATCTCCTTCAGAGATCAGCACAAATCCCATCGGCTCTAAACCGGAGCTCCTCAGAGTCGCGAGTGATGAAATTCATGAGGCCTTGACTTTCATGAGCACTACATACTGTATAAACCACACAGGCCGTTTGAAGATGGTCAGAGGGACCCCGCTCAGGGCGATAACCTTGAGAAACAGGACAGAGTCCGACATTTGGGCCATTTCAAAAGGTCAGAATTATGGCTGCTGGGATGGAGAGACGCTTGGTTTGTGATTCACTTCATGTAGCCTCTGTCTCGCTGATGGACAGCTGGC
This sequence comes from Opsariichthys bidens, assembly GCA_037194245.1. Classification (NCBI taxonomy): domain Eukaryota; kingdom Metazoa; phylum Chordata; class Actinopteri; order Cypriniformes; family Xenocyprididae; genus Opsariichthys; species Opsariichthys bidens. The sequence continues at coordinate 23,367,164 of CM074288.1, forward strand.
TCCGGGCCGCTCACACCCCGCAGCTCACGCTGAACCGCCCCATTCGCCATTCAGCAACCCACCTCCTGCACAATAACACCGTTTGTCAAAGCTGATGAGGAAATAACGGCTTGAAGGGAACAAATTGGTCGGTCTTGACTGCGCCTTGTAAGCAGGATGCGAACAGCCAACTGTGGTTTACGTGAAGAGGGAGGTGATTTGGGCACGGATGGAGGGATGGGAATGGGACATGGCCCAGTTTATTTAGCCAAAAATATCTAGAACAGGTAGCTGAAGGGCCCAAACACACACACTCGTTTAATATCGACCTAAATGGGGACATTGCATAGGATTCTATTGTTATTATACGCATATACAGTTAGAAGAACTACACCATGACCTTCTATTATATAGAACTGTAAATTCAGACATACTTCTTTTGTCACATACTGGTTTTCGCCTACTATATAGTAGGGAAGTACGCGATTTTGGACCCTTCGCGAACTGTTTGATTGACAGGCGATCTGACCGATCATTACCAGTTCACTGAATCATCCATTCAAAACACTCATTCATTCAGGAGCAAACAAATGACTGAACTTATAAGTGAGTCATTGAATCATTCGTTCAACTGATCTGTTAAAAAAAACTGATTCATTCAGGAAGAATCAACCTTCAGCTGATTCATTCATAACATTGACTCATTAAGGAACGAACAATTGACTGCATTTAGAAGTGAGTCATTGAATCATTCATTCAGCTGCTTTGTTAAAAAAACTGATTCATTCAGGAAGAATCATCGCAGTATTCCTTCAGCTGATTCATTCATAACACTGACTCATTAAGGTAAACGAACAATTGACTGCCTTTATAAGTGAGTCATTGAATCATTCATTCAACTGCTTTGTTAAAAAAACTGATTCATTCAGGAAGAATCATCGCAGTATTCCTTCAGCCGATTCATTCATAACATTGACTCATTAAGGAATGAACAATTGACCGCCTTTATAAGTGAGTCATTGAATCATTCATTCAACTGCTTTGTTCTTAAAAAACTGATTCATTCAGGAAGAATCATCGCAGTATTCCTTCAGCCGATTCATTCATAACATTGACTCATTAAGGAATGAACAATTGACCGCCTTTATAAATGAGTCATTGAATCATTCATTCAACTGCTTCGTTAAAAAAATTATTCATTCAGGAAGAATCATTGCAGTATTCCTTCAGCTGATTCATTCATAACACTGACTCATTAAGGAACGAACAATTGACTGCCTTTATAAGTGAGTCATTGAATCATTCATTCAACTGCTTTGTTAAAAAACTGATTCATTCAGGAAGAATCATCGCAGTATTCCTTCAGCCGATTCATTCATAACATTGACTCATTAAGGAATGAACAATTGACCGCCTTTATAAGTGAGTCATTGAATCATTCATTCAACTGCTTTGTTAAAAAACTGATTCATTCAGGAAGAATCATCGCAGTATTCCTTCAGCCGATTCATTCATAACATTGACTCATTAAGGAATGAACAATTGACCGCCTTTATAAATGAGTCATTGAATCATTCATTCAACTGCTTCGTTAAAAAAAATTATTCATTCAGGAAGAATCATTGCAGTATTCCTTCAGCTGATTCATTCATAACACTGACTCATTAAGGAACGAACAATTGACTGCCTTTATAAGTGAGTCATTGAATCATTCATTCAACTGCTTTGTTAAAAAAACTGATTCATTCAGGAAGAATCATCGCAGTATTCCTTCAGCTGATTCATTCATAACATTGACTCATTCAGGAACGAACAATTGACTGCTTTTATAAATGAGTCATTGAATCATTCATTCAACTGCTTTGTTAAAAAAACTGATTCATTCAGGAAGAATCATCCTTAAGCTGATTCATTCATAACACTGACTCAATCAGGAACGAACAATTGACTGCCTTTATAAATGAATCATTGAATCATTCATTCAACTGCTTTGTCAAAACAATGATTTGTTCATGAATAAACAAGTGTCTTTATGAGTGAGTTATTAAATCATTCATTAAAAATGGTCAAATCTACTATTGTTTAGTTTGTAAATGCAAACCTGAGACCAAAAATGGCAATATTACGTCTATAAAATAGTATGAATTAATCTAATTTACAATCACGCTGTTTGCCATTACTGATTTGAACGCCGATCAAACGCTGTAGGCAACATTTTCACAATCATGACTGTTGTAATCAAAGTTGATTATTTATTCTATTAATTGTGCAGTTGTATTAGATGCTCTGAAGAGTCTGTTTATATCTGACCTAAATTCTTCAACTCTTAGACAGTTTTCCTGAAGTGAGCCGTGCAAGATTTCTCCATGGATTTCTCCGCTCCCTCCTCATAATGATATTTTGATGAGGTCACATGACACACACACACACACACACACATAAATGACCTTTAAAAAAAGCTCAAATTCTTTACCAGGCAGGACGAAACAGTGATTAAAGACGATGATTTATATAATGACACATGTATGCAGCTCTAAAGCTCCAGGCGAAATGACAGCTTGCCAAGTTGCACTGCGTTTTGATCATTCGACAGACCTGCGTTCCAAAACACGCAACAACTTAATTGAATTAACGGCAGAAGTGACTGGTATGGCAAACACCCGTCGACAGCGTCTCTTTCAGGCATGTAAAAGTCTGCGCAGACACTCGCACTACATCTATTGTCCGCGTTCCTCCTCGAAGCCCGAGGACAGACAGAGGCCGCTCTTTAAGAGTTTATTAAACAGCACTTACGGACCTTCCCTCCTCACCGGGCTGAAAACAGATTGCTTTTCTCTTTAGTCTTTTCAAAAGGGGATAAAACACTCACATACGCTTGGAAAAGAAGTCTCGGACAACAGGAGACGCTTGGACGAGGCTCTCGGCCCTGTTGCTACGAGACGCCACGTACGTCCCAAGCTGCATTCAGCATTCTTATGAACCTTCCTCCGTCCGTTAATGGCACAAACAAAGCAACCCGCGCTGATAAATAACAGGTAGATTCCTGCGTCGCTCGTCGGCAGCGGCTCCTGGCCTTCATCAACCTCAAGTCTCGTCATTAAATTCATGCAAATGGAGTTTTAAAGCCTCGTCTGGGAAGTAAAGTGTATTTAGCAACTGAATGAAGCGTCGGTGAATGGCGTTCGGACTGAAACAACAGCAGCCGGAGGCAACATTCCCATAATGAGACGCTCCGAGACACACATCTGATCTCAGAACAGGCTTTAACACGACGGCGTTGATGCTAAACGTTGCCAGTGGAGTTTTTGGAAATGTCAGATAGAGATGTTTGGCGTTAGAGTATCACGCAAACACGCGACGGAGGGAAACGTACACTCACAGAAATCAGCGAGGAATCTGACACCTCAAATCTCACCTGGTTTCATCACGTTAACTTCCCACACCAGGGTTTTTGTTAAGTTAACCCTAACCCTAACTTCCCACACCAGGGTTTTTGTTAAGTTAACCCTAACCCTAACTTCCCACACCAGGGTTTTTGTTAAGTTAACCCTTTTTGTTAAGTTAACCCTAACCCTAACTTCCCACACCAGGGTTTTTGTTAAGTTAACCCTTTTTGTTAAGTTAACCCTAACCCTAACTTTCCACACCAGGGTTTTTGTTAAGTTAACCCTTTTTGTTAAGTTAACCCTAACCCTAACTTTCCACAGCAGGGTTTTTGTTAAGTTAACCCTTTTTGTTAAGTTAACCCTAACCCTAACTTTCCACATCAGGGTTTTTGTTAAGTTAACCCTTTTTGTTAAGTTAACCCTAACCCTAACTTTCCACACCAGGGTTTTTGTTAAGTTAACCCTTTTTGTTAAGTTAACCCTAACCCTAACTTTCCACAGCAGGGTTTTTGTTAAGTTAACCCTTTTTGTTAAGTTAACCCTAACCCTAACTTTCCACACCAGGGTTTTTGTTAAGTTAACCCTTTTTGTTAAGTTAACCCTAACCCTAACTTTCCACACCAGGGTTTTTGTTAAGTTAACCCTTTTTGTTAAGTTAACCCTAACCCTAACTTTCCACAGCAGGGTTTTTGTTAAGTTAACCCTTTTTGTTAAGTTAACCCTTCCCCTAACCCTAACCCTAACTTCCCACACCAGGGTTTTTGTTAAGTTAACCCTTTTTGTTAAGTTAACCCTAACCCTAACTTTCCACATCAGGGTTTTTGTTACGTTAACCCTTTTTGTTAAGTTAACCCTAACCCTAACTTCCCACACCAGGGTTTTTGTTAAGTTAACCCTTTTTGTTAAATTAACCCTAACCCTAACTTTCCACACCAGGGTTTTTGTTAAGTTAACCCTTTTTGTTAAGTTAACCCTAACCCTAACTTTCCACATCAGGGTTTTTGTTACGTTAACCCTTTTTGTTAAGTTAACCCTAACCCTAACTTCCCACATCAGGGTTTTTGTTAAGTTAACCCTTTTTGTTAAATTAACCCTAACCCTAACTTTCCACACCAGGGTTTTTGTTAAGTTAACCCTTTTTGTTAAGTTAACCCTAACCCTAACCCTAACTTTCCACATCAGGGTTTTTGTTAAGTTAACCCTTTTTGTTAAGTTAACCCTAACCCTAACTTCCCACAGCAGGGTTTTTGTTAAGTTAACCCTTTTTGTTAAGTTAACCCTAACCCTAACTTTCCACATCAGGGTTTTTGTTAAGTTAACCCTTTTTGTTAAGTTAACCCTAACCCTAACTTCCCACACCAGGGTTTTTGTTAAGTTAACCCTTTTTGTTAAGTTAACCCTAACCCTAACTTTCCACACCAGGGTTTTTGTTAAGTTAACCCTAACCCTAACTTTCCACACCAGGGTTTTTGTTAAGTTAACCCTTTTTGTTAAGTTAACCCTAACCCTAACTTTCCACATCAGGGTTTTTGTTAAGCTTCACAAACGAGGGTTGATTCGAGGAAAAAAGATGAACATGACGACACACGCTAGTGACGAGTTGATCAACTCCACAGCAACGACATCAATTTATCCACTAACCGTTCAGAAACGTCTTCCTGAGTCTCTCCATCCGTTTGAACACTTTCCTCATTTTGTCTGCGTGAGATTCTCCAGCTTTGTTGTTGTTGAGCTGCTGAAGCACCGCCCTCTTCTGGAGCAGCAGCTCATTTGCATTTAAAGGGACATGCACACAAAAACGGCGTATTTTTGCTCACACCCAAATAGAGGCGAATTTTTCATGCTATTTCAAACTTCCTGTGTGTTTTGACCAATTTAATTTTAATTCACACTCACTCACACAGAAGAATCGTGAAGAATCACATCAGTGACGGAAGTAGATACTGAAAAAAATGGCAATAAAAACATCCGACCGTGAATAATCGTATACGTTTGGGTCGACTGATGAGTCGATGCATAAAAAGTAAAAAGCCATTTCAGAGATAGCAAGAGTGATTTTTATGATTGCAATTTGATGAACGGCCGAATGCTTTTTTTCCCCCCATTCACAATACCGTGCACTAATGAATCGGGCTCAATAACACCAGTCACATTTATTAAGAAGGTAAAAAGGGTCAATTTGGGTCGATTTCATGTCGTCTCAAATGGCCGGACATAAAGCTGCCAGTCCAGAGCGTCCAGCACACGCTCAGCGTGACGAACGGCACAGACTCGCTGATCTCATGCATCTGTTTACTGGCATCACATTGTGAATCACGGCGGCTTCCAACCACCTCTGGCTTCCAGGAAGTCAACCATCCATAGCTTCATCAGCAGATGGACACCGCCAGAGGAGGCTGGTAATAAAGCCCGTTCGCAGACAGACTCGAATTATCATCTCCACACCTGCCAAACCCGGCCGGATAAGCAGATAAACAGTCTCGCACACGTATATTCACATGACAAACTGCGTTTATTTGCTGAACGTAGCCTCCGGACCACCATCCATCACGGCCTGCTAGGGAGACCGTCCCTGGCCAGCGGCAATAAAAATGCTTCTTTTCCATAAGCAATATGCATTTTGAACGGGTGTGCTTTCCTGGCGGGCTGCATTTCTTTAGCTGTATCTCGCAGTCGGCTGTTAGCCTGTGAAATGACACCTGCAGACACACGAGCAACGGCAGGAATTAATAAACTCGCGACGGCCGAGAAAAGGAATTTTTCCACCAGCGAAATAAAAGAGTATAAAAGAGCCAGTTCTGTTCAAATTCACACTCATGAATCGAGAGGAGTTCAAATAAAATAATGAAATCAAATAAAATATGTGGTTAAACTTTTTTTTTTTTTTTTTTAGTATTTTCCTGGGATGTTTTCTTGTGATCTTACATGTTAAATGTTCAATAAAAATATGTTTAAAAAAATAAATAATTAATATAAAAAATAAGAATTTAAAAAAATGATATTTAAAAACAAAATAGAATTAAAATAAATAAACAAATGGTTAAAATATTTTTTAAATGTATTTTCCTAGGATATTTTCATCATCTTACATGTTTAATGCTCAATAAAAATATGTTTAAAAAATATATTATTAATATAAAAATAGGAATTAAAAAAAAGATGATATTTAAAAAAAGAATAGAATTAAAATAAATAAACAAATGGTTAAAATATTTTTTAAATGTATTTTCCTAGGATATTTTCATCATCTTACATGTTTAATGTTCAATAAAATAAAATAAAATAAAATAAAATAAAATAAAATAAAATAAAATAATAAAAAAATAAAATAAAAATAAAATAAAATAAATAAAAATAAAATAAGGTGGTTAAAATATTTTAAAAAAATATTGGGATCCACTGCTCATCTTAAGTGTTTAATGCTCAATAAAAATGTTTAAAAAAATACAATAATAAAATAAAATAAATAATAATAGATCAAATAAAAATGATTAGATATAAATAAATGTTACCTGGCAACTATAAATAGGTTTACATAACAGGAAATAATAGCTAAATCTGAAAATAAATAAAAAACTAAAACCTGAACTAATACTTAAACTGAAATAAAAATAAATAAAACCCTAAAAGTAATTTTTAAAAAAATAATAATTTGAATGATACATAAAAATGAAAATTGAAATTATGAAAATTAAAGCTAATTTCAAATTTTAATAAAAACCGAGGCCTTGGCAAGTCTAAAAACTAATTCAAACAAATTAATATTAATAGAAACTAATACAAATGTCAAAAGCACATAATAAAAGTACAAAAAAATGTCACGAAAATTGAAACTATTAATAAAGCCAACTGAATGTGTGTGTTTTCCTGGTGGGCGACCTCGCGCACTCGGTGAAACACACACACACACAGCAGGAGTGAATAAACATCCTCACAAAGGCCTGAAAAAGAAATAGTTCCACCAGCGTCATCGTCGCGGCTCTAATTGTCATGCGAGTCCACCTCACCTGAGCATGAAAGAGCTTCTGGCCGCAGAGACGAATCTGCCTGTTCAAATGAAAAGCCACAATGACATAAAAGCGGCGGCTCCGCGCTCCTCCGGGGTTCATTGAGGCGCTGTGATTAGCCGGAGGAAACAGCATTAATCTTTGATGGCCGTCACATCATGAAAGAGCCGAACATGTCAGTGGAAGTGGATGAGATGCGTCTGGTTCGGGTTCCACTGTAAATGGAGAGGCAACGACCAACGCACTACAAGCTTCGGCAGAAAGGACACCTGTTCCTGAAACACAATGCAGCCCTGTGAGGCCTCGCACAAAGAAGCGTCCTGTGAAGATCTGCCATCTGATAACGCTCACAAAATCATTACGCGCAAGAGCATATGCTGCTTTCAGTCAAGCTCTGAAAACACAAGCTCCCGAAAGCAGGGGAGCTGGAGGAGCGACGCTCCCGTCACCAAACTCTGCAACAGATGCTTTCAAAACAACCTGACAAAAGCCTGACGTTTGTATCGTTTAAAATATGTTCATGCATTTCGTCCTTATATGCAAATTAGGCTCGTCTGCAAAAAAAGTGCCGTAGAAACAATTTGCGCAATTAATAACAAATAAACGGCAAGTGAAATTTTGAAGTAAAACTTCAAAAAATTAATAAACTCTTGTAAAACACTCTTCGAAACTTACAAAATATCTCGAGATTAAAGTCGTTAAATTTTGAGGGGAAAAAAAAAATCCGAAATAAAATGTCGACCATAAACGCGCTAATTTTTGAAAATGAAAATTTCGAGGAAAAAAAACATCGATAAAATGTCGACAATCTCACTAAATTTCAAGAATGTTTCGAGAGAAAAAGACGAAATAAAATGTTGACAAACTCACTAAATGTTGGAATAAAGTTGTTTCGAGAAAAAACTCGTAAAATTTCGAGAAAAAAGTCTAAATATAATGTTGACAACAAACTCACTAAATTTCAAGAATTAAGTCGTGTTTTGAGAAAAAAAGTTGAAATAAAATGTTGACAAACTCACTAAATGTTGGAATAAAGTTGTTTCAAGAAAAAAAGTCGTAAAATTTCGACAATAAACTCGATTTTGAGAATAAAGTCGCGTTTCAATGAAAAAACTAGTTGAGTTTTCGAGGAAAAAAAAGTCTAAATATAATGTTGACAACAAACTCACTAAGTTTTGACAATAAAGTTGTTTCGAGAAAAAACTCGTAAAATTTGGAGAAAAAAAGTCTAAATATAATGTTGACAACAAACTCACTAAATGTTGGAATAAAGTTGTTTCGAGAAAAAACTCGTAAAATTTCGAGGAAAAAAAAGTCTAAATATAATGTTGGCAACAAACTCACTAAATTTCAAGAATGTTTCGAGAGAAAGTCGAAATAAAATGTTGACAAACTCACTAAATGTTGGAATAAAGTTGTTTCAAGAAAAAAGTCGTAAAATTTCGACAATAAACTCGATTTTGAGAATAAAGTCGCGTTTCAATGAAAAAACTAGTTGAGTTTCGAGGAAAAAAAGTCTAAATATAATGTTGACAAACTCACTAAATGTTAGAATAAAGTTGTTTCGAGAAAAAACTCGTAAAATTTCGAGGAAAAAAAGTCTAAATATAATGTTGACAAACTCACTAAATGTTAGAATAAAGTTGTTTCGAAAAAAAACTCGTAAAATTTCGAGGAAAAAAAGTCTAAATATAATGTTGACAAACTCACTAAATGTTAGAATAAAGTTGTTTCGAAAAAAAACTCGTAAAATTTCGAGGAAAAAAAGTCTAAATATAATGTTGGCAACAAACTCACTAAATTTCAAGAATTAAGTCGTGTTTTGAGAAAAAAAGTTGAAATAAAATGTTGACAAACTCACTAAATGTTGGAATAAAGTTGTTTCAAGAAAAAAAGTCGTAAAATTTCGACAATAAACTCGATTTTGAGAATAAAGTCGCGTTTCAATGAAAAAACTAGTTGAGTTTCGAGGAAAAAAAAGTCTAAATATAATGTTGACAACAAACTCACTAAGTTTTGACAATAAAGTTGTTTCGAGAAAAAACTCGTAAAATTTGGAGAAAAAAAGTCTAAATATAATGTTGACAACAAACTCACTAAATGTTGGAATAAAGTTGTTTCGAGAAAAAACTCGTAAAATTTCGAGGAAAAAAAGTCTAAATATAATGTTGGCAACAAACTCACTAAATTTCAAGAATGTTTCGAGAGAAAGTCGAAATAAAATGTTGACAAACTCACTAAATGTTGGAATAAAGTTGTTTCAAGAAAAAAGTCGTAAAATTTCGACAATAAACTCGATTTTGAGAATAAAGTCGCGTTTCAATGAAAAAACTAGTTGAGTTTCGAGGAAAAAAAGTCTAAATATAATGTTGACAAACTCACTAAATGTTAGAATAAAGTTGTTTCGAGAAAAAACTCGTAAAATTTCGAGGAAAAAAAGTCTAAATATAATGTTGACAAACTCACTAAATGTTAGAATAAAGTTGTTTCGAAAAAAAACTCGTAAAATTTCGAGGAAAAAAAGTCTAAATATAATGTTGACAAACTCACTAAATGTTAGAATAAAGTTGTTTCGAAAAAAAACTCGTAAAATTTCGAGGAAAAAAAGTCTAAATATAATGTTGGCAACAAACTCACTAAATTTCAAGAATTAAGTCGTGTTTTGAGAAAAAAAGTCTAAATATAATGTTGACAAACTCACTAAATGTTGGAATAAAGTTGTTTCGAGAAAAAACTCGTAAAATTTCGACAATAAACTCGATTTTGAGAATAAAGTCGCGTTTCAAGGAAAAAACTAGTTGAGTTTCGAGGAAAAAAAGTCTAAATATAATGTTGGCAACAAACTCACTAAATGTTAGAATAAAGTTGTTTCGAGAAAAAACTCGTAAAATTTGGAGAAAAAAAGTCTAAATATAATGTTGACAACAAACTCACTAAATTTCAAGAATGTTTCGAGAGAAAGTCGAAATAAAATGTTGACAAACTCACTAAATGTTGGAATAAAGTTGTTTCAAGAAAAAAGTCGTAAAATTTCGACAATAAACTCGATTTTGAGAATAAAGTCGCGTTTCAATGAAAAAACTAGTTGAGTTTCGAGGAAAAAAAGTCTAAATATAATGTTGGCAACAAACTCACTAAATGTTAGAATAAAGTTGTTTCGAGAAAAAACTCGTAAAATTTCGAGGAAAAAAAGTCTAAATATAATGTTGGCAACAAACTCACTAAATGTTGGAATAAAGTTGTTTCGAGAAAAAACTCGTAAAATTTCGAGGAAAAAAAGTCTAAATATAATGTTGGCAACAAACTCACTAAGTTTTGACAATAAAGTCGCGTTTCAATGAAAAAACTAGTTGAGTTTCGAGGAAAAAAAGTCTAAATATAATGTTGGCAACAAACTCACTAAATGTTAGAATAAAGTTGTTTCGAGAAAAAACTCATAAAATTTCGAGGAAAAAAAGTCTAAATATAATGTTGGCAACAAACTCACTAAGTTTTGACAATAAAGTCGCGTTTCAAGGAAAACGCTAGTTGAATTTTGAGAAAAAAAAGTCTAAATATAATGTTGACAACAAACTCACTAAATTTCAAGAATTAAGTCGTGTTTTGAGAAAAAAAGTTGAAATAAAATGTTGACAAACTCACTAAATGTTGGAATAAAGTTGTTTCGAGAAAAAACTCGTAAAATTTCGAGGAAAAAAAGTCGTTTGCAATGAATTTTTAAAGTCAATGTCGAGAATAAAATCATTAAAGTTAGAAAGAAAACTTTTCTTCTCATAATTTAACGAGTTTTTTCTCGAAACACAACTTTATTCTCAAAATTTAGTGAGTTTGCTGTCAAACGTTGACTTTTTTCTCGAAATTTAACAAGTTTAATCTCGCATTACAATGACTTTAATCATTATTATTTTATCATTACTTGGCCCTAATCCTCTTCCGTACAATCTTGTTTTATTTATTAAAAAAGTTAATTATTATTTATAAATATATATATATATATAATTTATTAGAAAAGTGATTTTTTTACATTGTACACCAAATTGTTATAAATTGAACAAAACTTCACAGTCTACATAATTCTCATTATCACCACATGGAATAAAAACGAGTTCTAAGTACGCATATGCAATAAGTTGTGGTTACTTAATTTTCTCGAGGCAACAGGTTTTAATTAAGTGGAACGAACTCAGAAAAACTTGTACGATTTAAGTTAAGTAGATTGACATTTTTATGTAATTACAATTTAATAAGCTTAAGTTAGTGTTACTTACAATAAAAAGTTATCACAACGCAATTTTCTTTTGTTTCAATAACTTTTACTTGTCAAAACTTGGAATTGTCAAGTTCACATAACTTAATTTTTTCAATTACACATACTTAATGAGTTTAAGGCAACGGGTTTCCTCAATGTTTTATGGTAAAGTCAATTGATCACTGTTTACAGTGTTGCAAATTAATAACAACAAATTATACAACTTCCATCAATATATACTGGAGACATACAGTAAATTAATGTAAAGTCATATATAGCAAATGTCACATTCTTGATTGTTTATACCATCTCAAAATGTGATTATATTATGACCAGCTTTACTCTGATAAATGTGATCAAGGCTTTAAGATATTATAAACATTACCATCACACTTTTCTGTAAAGCTGCTTTGAAACGATTTGTACTGTGGAAAATGTGATACAAATAAAATCGACTTGACATTTTCTAAAGAGCATCTTGACTACAGTTGAACTACTTTACTACTTTTGCGGTAGCTTGAAAAACAGAGAAACCTTCACATATTGGCACACGGCAGCGGCTCTGATGGAGAACTGAGCACAGCTGTGATCTCCACAATGAGCCGGGCAAACGAATCAATGACACGCAGAGAGAACGCCGCTGATCTCATAGAAATCAGGGAGCAGAAGAAGGTCAGAGCGTCATGTTCAGAGGAAAATAAAGTCCTTCAGATGTTTAGATCTGCTCTGGTCACTAGACTGACCCTCAGATCGCCCGCAGACCCTCCACACATAAAACACAAGAGCTCCACGAAAATCATTCGCTCCAAACTGACTTTACACTCTCTGTGTTGAGCTGCTCCATTCTGTCTATCT
>CM074288.1:23382139-23424639 GCA_037194245.1 Opsariichthys bidens
ACAAAGAAACCGCAATGAACACTGAATTGTTATTGTTAAAGTCTATATACATGGCAATCTATTATTTTTCAACACGACGAGCACAAGTCTACAAAAAACACAAACCATTGCAGAAACTATTCTGTAACTTGTCCACTCTATTTCAGCTCTATATCTGCAGCCGGTCACACCGTCTCTTCCTGTCTAAGTGGGCGTTACTTGGTCAGAATACACTGTAAAGTGTCACTTCTGCTGATAACACAGTCTGTCTCAGCGAGACTCTTCAGGAGCATCTGGTGCCGTTCCTCAGGTCTCCGTTTCCTGTTTCCTGTGTCTGTTTTCCTCCTAGTTTCCACCTCCTCCCTGGATGTCAGTGTCATGAATCCCTGCGGGTGGGCGAGCATCACCTGCCAAAACTCACCATCACTCAGTTCTGAACAACTTCCTAATGTATCTTTTCCAACTTTTCCGAACCAAACGCACCTGCGGGAGCTTTACGTCGTGTGTTTACTTCATGTAAATGTCTGCGGGGGATCCGCATCTCGGAAGAGGAGCTTTATTACTATCGCTATCAAAAAGGACAATCTGACAGACTGTCACCGGCGTCTAAAACAGAGGAGAACAGAACAGAAGTTTGTTTACACGCGATCACACGTGTAATCTACGGCGGTGACAGCGAACAAGTTCCACAATAGAGCGTCACTTTCTGTTTCCAGGTAAATATTGTGGCTGTTAGTATATGCTGTAGTAAAACCCTCAAAAGTTCTTTGTGACGGGAGGTGTGTGTGTGTGTGTGTGTGTGGTTTCAAAAGTGAGCTGGAGGAAATGAGAATCAAACACTCTCAGCTGTCAGTCGATCATGCAAATCTGCCGACTTTAAAGAGCCGAAGGTCTGTGGAGTCGTTTGTGTCACGCTTCCGTGATTTTTTTACAATGATTTGGGAAGCTCGAATCTTTAACGCACGCAAACACTTTCCACAGCTTGATGAATGAGAAGCAGGAATGTGTTCTGGACGTGTGGAAAAACAATATCCTGGTTTGGAATAACGATAACTCACCGGAACAACGGGTGTTTTTAGGTTCGTTTCTATTGCCGTTGATAAGGTGTATTTTTATATTTTCCCACGGGACTGCACGTTTTGGAGGACAAATATAGTTGCGTTTTGTCTGATATGAATTTCGATTTCAAATAAAAATGCATTTTACATTTGCAGGTTTGTTGTGTGTGTTTGTAGGGCTGCTTTATTGTATATGATTATAAAAGAAAAGAAAAAATAAATTAAATTATTATTTTTTAATATAGAAAAATATTATTATTATTATTATTATTTTTATTATTATTAATTATAACTGTTTAAAAAAGTAAGAGAGCTTTTAATATTTCACCAAAACATAAAAAACTGTATGAAAGAGAAAATATCATTATTATTATTATTATTATTATTATTAATAAATAGGGCTGCTTTATTATGTGACCATAAAATAAAATAAAATAAAAATTATTATTAATTATTAAAAATATTTCTTTAAATAAGAAAATATTATATTAATATTTCACTGTAACATAAAATGTATATTTAATAAATAAATATTATTATTAATAAATAGAAATATTTCAAAACAAAATAAGAAATATTACTATTTTAACATTTCACTGCAAAATAACAAAATTATATCTAAGATGATAACAATAATAATAATAATAATAATAATTTTAATTTACAGTGTAAAAGTACACATTAATATAAATGGATTTTTTAAAAATTTTGTTTATTTTTGAATATTAAAGTTTTTATTTTGCCAGAGAACTGCACGGAGACCTTAAAGTTTCACTCAGACACACACACACACACACACACACACACACACACACACACACACACACTCACACACTCACACACCCCACACAAACACACACACACCCACACCCCCACACCCCCAAACACCCCCCCCACACACACACACACACATACCCACACCCACACACACACACCCACACACACACATACCCACACACACACACACACACACACCCCCCCACGCACACCCACACACATACACACACACACACACACATACACATATATATATATATATATAATTAAATTGCAGCCTTTGTGTTTTGATAATTCGTGTTTCGTGTGAAGTTAGTTTTAGGAAAGGTGTTTTTCGGCCTGTTTTCAGTTGAAACGCCGCAGCACACGCTCCTCAACACACGATTCACGTCTGATGATGGATCACGTGACTGACCGTAACTGCGAGTCCACAGGAACCGTGCCGCTCTCGCTCATTTGGGAGGGATGAACAGATGTTATTCGATCTGGCCTCGGGACAAGCAAGTTAAATGTCCTTTTTGTGCAGTATTGTAATTGACTTAACGCTGGAAAAGCCCTGAATGTATTAGATAATGAAGAGGGCTTTGGCCCTGTCCACTTAACTCTACAACTGCAGTTATGATTCCATTGTCCATTATCCAAATGGACAGCACTCTGCGATATTGATCTTCTCCCCTTTCGAGTCATCTCGTTACCCCTCGCTCATCTGCATCGCCGCAAACGGCGCCTCGGCCGGGATACGTCCCTATAAATCAGCACCCGCGGGGAGATGCGCTAAGTGATTATGGCCGCGGGCCGCGCCGTCCTCCTCTGGGGTCATCCGCAGACCTCCAGAGAAACAGAGCGGGAGCACAGAGGCTCGTTAAGGAAGATTAATGACCGCTGCCGAGCGCACGGGGGACGGAGCGCTCCGGTCGGATACGTGACCCCACATCTGAGTTTAAGACCTTAACAGGGACAATCACAAACAGCAGGACGCTTTACTAACAAGGGAGGACGAGACCCGGGCCATTAGCTTCTTCTGACCCGTAAAGACAGATGAATTTTCACATCTGAGATATGCAGGCATTGTGGAAATATTCTGGTCTCTATTGAGTAACACACTGCGGTGAAATGGCCCAGATCGTGCTTTAATGCCATATGAATATTGAGTATAATTCAAGGAAGGAATATAATAAAATAAATAATACCAAAAATAATAATACGAATAATTATTATTACTGTCAAACAGGGGACAGTGTGGAATGTTGCTCCACAAAAGAGTGCAGTAAAATGCTTTAATGTTAAAATAATGAACACTGAATATAAAATGGAATTTATTAATAATAATACTATTATTATTATTATTACTACTACTACTATTATTATTGTTGTGGTTATTATTATTACTACTACTATTATTATTTTTGTTGTTATTATTACTACTACGACTACCATTATTATTATTATTATTATTATTATTACTACTATTATTATCATTGTTGTTGTTATTATTACTACTACAACTATTATTATTATTATTACTGTTATTATTATTACTACTACTATTATTGTTATTATTATTATTATTATTACTACTACAACTACTATTATTATTATTATTATTATTATTATTATTATTATTACTACTATTATTATCATTGTTGTTGTTATTATTACTACTACAACTATTATTATTATTATTATTACTATTATAATTATTGTTGTTCTTGTTGTTATTATTACTACTACTATTATTATTGTTGTTGTTGTTATTATTACTACTACGACTACCATTATTGTTATTATTATTATTATTATTACTATTATTATCATTGTTGTTGTTGTTATATATATATATATATATATATATATATATATATATATATATATATATATATATATAATAATAATAGTGAGAGACGAGTCCCAGGCCATTTAACTATTTCTTATTATATTTTTATTATTATTATTTAATATTATTTATTTATATTTATATGTATTTATATTATTTATATTTATTTATAAGAATATTTAGATTATTTCATAAGTATTAATATTATCGTTAGTATTATCATTATCATTATCATTAATAACTATTATAGCTAAAATAATTATCATTATTTATATTATCATCTATATAATAAAAAGTCTCTGTTGAGCTACAAACTGCGGTAAAATGTCCCAGAACAGGCTTTTATGTTAAAATTATTCATATTCATGTTTTAGTTTGTACAGAATGACACTTACATTTAAACATTTGGTGGACGGTTTTACACAAATCGACTTGCATTCAAGCTTTACATCCGATCAGTTCACGCATTCCCTGGGAATCGAAACCAGGACCAGGATGTTGCTTTCTTCTGCGAAGAACCACAAGAAAAGTATAACGCAGAGTGTTCTTTTCCATAATGTGGAGGGGAAATGACCAAAAATCACCCAAAACGCTCCATCCGTACATCAAGCGCACTACATTCCACATCTTCTGAAGTCACATGATGTTCTGCGTGAGGAACGGACCGAAATTGAATACATTATCTGCTGAAAATTCCTTCTGTCACACTACAGTGGAGAGCAAATTGTTCCTCTCAGAGCTACTGTACGACTTCAGACGGCCTGGCATACAGCCTTCGAGACATGTGGACGTCTATTATTGTACTTTCATGGTGCTTTTCTGTCATTTTGAGGCTCCAGTGCACATTATGGAAAAGTGCACAAGCATTTGTGTTCCTCGTTCTGTCATTTTTTGGGGGGGGCAGAACTATTGCTTCTCATCCGGTCAGCGACGAGCACGTGCACGAGCAACGGCGTCAGCGATTATGAGTGAGACGATGAAGATATTCCCCGTTTCAACACCTCATGTGTTCCCCTGCGGGGCTCAGACGGCTTTCCATCGGATAAAACGCAGTTTCATGCTTTGAATATGAGAGAGGAGATGAAGTTTAAATTGGAAGCATGTGAACTGAAGCCACTTGTGTCTTTCATTCACCGTCCTGAGAAAGAACAGCAGGTGAATCGCATGCAGCGCTGGGTGGGTGACTTTAAAATGTGTTTCACTACAGTTACAAAATACATGCTTTAAAAAGTCATTTGTAACGTGTTTCGTTACATTACTCAAGTTTAGTCACTTCATCTAAATACTTTAGAATATTTTGGAATACTAATAAGTGTGAAACAAACACAAAAAAGATTTTTATCTCATAATTCTGACTTTTTCCCTCAGGATTGCGTGATATAAAGTTGCAATTGAGAGTTATAAAGTCAGAATTATGAGATATAAACTCACAATATTGAGAAAAGTCAGAATTATGAGATATAAACTGACAATATTGAGAAAAGTCAGAATTATGAGATATAAACTCACAATATTGAGAAAAGTCAGAATTATGAGATATAAACTGACAATATTGAGAAAAGTCAGAATTATGAGATATAAACTGACAATATTGATAAAAGTCAGAATTATGAGATATAAACTGACAATATTGATAAAAGTCAGAATTATGAGATATAAACTCGCAATATTGAGAAAAGTCAGAATTATGAGATATAAACTCACAATATTGAGAAAAGTCAGAATTATGAGATATAAACTGACAATATTGAGAAAAGTCAGAATTATGAGATATAAACTCACAATATTGAGAAAAGTCAGAATTATGAGATATAAACTCACAATATTGAGAAAAGTCAGAATTATGAGATATAAACTCACAATATTGAGAAAAGTCAGAATTATGAGATATAAACTGACAATATTGAGAAAAGTCAGAATTATGAGATATAAACTCACAATATTTAGAAAAGTCAGAATTATGAGATATAAACTGACAATATTGAGAAAAGTCAGAATTATGAGATATAAACTGACAATATTGAGAAAAGTCAGAATTATGAGATATAAACTCACACACTAAATTCACAACTGTAAGTAAAAAAAGTCAGTATTGCAAGTTTAAATCTCCCAATTCTGACTTTATAACTTGCAATTGTGAGAAAAAGAAGTCAGAATTGTGAAACACAAACTAACAATTGTGAGGGAAAAAAACAAATTGTGAGAAAAAGTCACAGTGACGAGTGAATAATAAAATGACTCCCAAAACATGAAAACAGTGGAAAACATGAAACTGAACTCGTCTTTTTCAGACGGTCAGAGTCAGAGAATCACCAATCGCTGTTTAAATGACATTAAAACTCAAAGTAATCACTTTGGTAATCTAAAACACTTTTCAGATGGAACTGGAATCTGATTACCACCCATTTAAAATGAAAAACGTTTTTTTGTGTTACTAAGTTACTTGTGTTTCGTTACTTCGTTACCCTGATGGCATCCAAAACAAACCGGCGGAAAGAACACGACGTGAAGAATCCCTGCCCTGCCAAACGCTCCTTATCAGCTGGAAGGAGATGGAGTGAAATCAGAAGTGTTTAGAGACGAATAAACACAGTCACAGCCCTTCACTTCAACCAGCAGACGAGCCAGAAAACACTTCACGACCGGCGGCAAAACACACCCGTGTGGTCCCGCTTCATCCCACAGAACAAAAAACATTCATACATCGTTTACGGAACCTTTTCTTTAAATGTTACTTGTTTCAGAGAACATTTCAAAGTGACGTTCAAACTTGACGTTCGCATTTTGGACACACACAAATAACTCGACGGGAACGTTAGCGACACCTCCTTGGAACGTGCTGGGAATAATTTACTTTATGGAAAAATTGAGACTCTTCTCAAACATATGAACATCCCTCGGGGCACGCGAGAAAAGAGATATTCAGACGGAGAGGATTCCAGATGTGCAGAATTCAGCGCAGATCCGCTTTACAAGAGCGGGGAAACGCTGGCAACCGTCTGCGATCCGCACGGCACCTTTGAGGTTTGACCGATATGAAAACATGAGAAATTATAAACACCAGTTTATTGCTAATGGAAGGAAACTCGAGCCTCCGGCCGATCCTGCTCACGTTAAAGAACTTTTATTCAGACGTCATAAAAGGCATCAGAATTCACTGTAAAAAGTTGTAACGCAGTTCTGAAGCTCCATCTCTCTCTCTCTCACACACACACACACACACACACACACACACACTCACACACACACTCACACACACTCACACCTTTCTAAGGATGTGCAAAACTGAATGTTTTCAGAATCAACGAAGAGTCTCACAGCGCTGCTTCTGAACTGACAGATCATCTACAGTCAGCGCTGGATGTGTTACTGTTAAAATGTGTTTCACTACAGTTACAAAATACATGCTTTAAAAAGTCATTTGTAACGTATTTCATTACATTACTCAAGTTTAGTCACTTCATCTAAATACTTTAGAATACTTTGGAATACTAATAAGTGTGAAACAAACACAAAAAAGATTTTTATCTCACAATTCTGACTTTTTTTCCCTCGGAATTGCGTGATATAAAGTTGCAATTGTGAGTTATAAAGTCAGAATTATGAGATATAAACTGACAATATTGAGAAAAGTCAGAATTATGAGATATAAACTGACAATATTGAGAAAAGTCAGAATTATGAGATATAAACTCACAATATTGAGAAAAGTCAGAATTATGAGATATAAACTCACAATATTGAGAAAAGTCAGAATTATGAGATATAAACTCAAAATATTGAGAAAAGTCAGAATTATGAGATATAAACTCACAATATTGAGAAAAGTCAGAATTATGAGATATAAACTCACAATATTGAGAAAAGTCAGAATTATGAGATATAAACTGACAATATTGAGAAAAGTCAGAATTATGAGATATAAACTGACAATATTGAGAAAAGTCAGAATTATGAGATATAAACTCACAATATTGAGAAAAGTCAGAATTATGAGATATAAACTCACAATATTGAGAAAAGTCAGAATTATGAGATATAAACTCACAATATTGAGAAAAGTCAGAATTATGAGATATAAACTCACAATATTGAGAAAAGTCAGAATTATGAGATATAAACTCACAATATTGAGAAAAGTCAGAATTATGAGATATAAACTCGCAATATTGAGAAAAGTCAGAATTATGAGATATAAACTGACAATATTGAGAAAAGTCAGAATTATGAGATATAAACTCACAATATTGAGAAAAGTCAGAATTATGAGATATAAACTCACAATATTGAGAAAAGTCAGAATTATGAGATATAAACTGACAATATTGAGAAAAGTCAGAATTATGAGATATAAACTCACAATATTGAGAAAAGTCAGAATTATGAGATATAAACTCACAATATTGAGAAAAGTCAGAATTATGAGATATAAACTCGCAATATTGAGAAAAGTCAGAATTATGAGATATAAACTCACAATATTGAGAAAAGTCAGAATTATGAGATATAAACTCACAATATTAAGAAAAGTCAGAATTATGAGATATAAACTCACAATATTGAGAAAAGTCAGAATTATGAGATATAAACTGACAATATTGAGAAAAGTCAGAATTATGAGATATAAACTCACAATATTGAGAAAAGTCAGAATTATGAGATATAAACTCACAATATTAAGAAAAGTCAGAATTATGAGATATAAACTGACAATATTGAGAAAAGTCAGAATTATGAGATATAAACTGACAATATTGAGAAAAGTCAGAATTATGAGATATAAACTGACAATATTGAGAAAAGTCAGAATTATGAGATATAAACTCACAATATTGAGAAAAGTCAGAATTATGAGATATAAACTGACAATATTGAGAAAAGTCAGAATTATGAGATATAAACTCACAATATTGAGAAAAGTCAGAATTATGAGATATAAACTCACAATATTGAGAAAAGTCAGAATTATGAGATATAAACTGACAATATTGAGAAAAGTCAGAATTATGAGATATAAACTCACAATATTGAGAAAAGTCAGAATTATGAGATATAAACTCACAATATTAAGAAAAGTCAGAATTATGAGATATAAACTGACAATATTGAGAAAAGTCAGAATTATGAGATATAAACTGACAATATTGAGAAAAGTCAGAATTATGAGATATAAACTGACAATATTGAGAAAAGTCAGAATTATGAGATATAAACTCACAATATTGAGAAAAGTCAGAATTATGAGATATAAACTGACAATATTGAGAAAAGTCAGAATTATGAGATATAAACTCACAATATTGAGAAAAGAGAGAATTATGAGATATAAACTCACACACTAAATTCATAATTGCAAGAAAAAAGTCAGTATTGCAAGTTTTATTCCAAATTCTGACTTTATAACTTGCAATTGTGAGGGAAAAAACAAATAGTGGGAAAAAGTCACAGTGACGAGTGAATTATAAAATGACTCCCAAAACATGAAAACAGTGGAAAACATGAAACTGAACTCGTCTTTTTCAGACGGTCAGAGTCAGAGAATCACCAATCGCTGTTTAAATGACATTAAAACTCAAAGTAATCACTTTGGTAATCTAAAACACTTTTCAGATGGAACTGGAATCTGATTACCACCCATTTAAAATCAAACACAGTCACTCAAATCTTGTATTTTAAATACGTCACTGAGTAACTTGAGTTTCGTTACTCCCCGACTCTGTCTACGTCTTTAGTGCGAGACATGCTAAAAACGATCAGTGCAGAGGAACCGTATGAAAATCAACCATAACTATCCTGACCAGAGTTATTTTAGTATTATTTATACACATAAACACAAATGCTTTGTCAGGCACACACACTCTCTCTCACACACAGCATGACACCATCACATGAACATCTCTGAAATAGATCGAATAGAATAGAAAAGGGCTGAAAATCCCATTACTGCCTGAAAGGTCATGGCACAGTGTAGCGTTCCTGAGACACACACACACACACGCGCATCTGCTCCCCCGCCACCGGTCTTTCTCCACGCGCACAGCAGCATCACAGCAAACACAGCTCATGATAATACCTGCTAGAATTGATTTACGCTGTGATTGGAATAAAATCAGTTTTGGAGGTGAAGTTCAAGGTTTTGCCCCCGTTACTGAGCCCCATTTCCTGCCGAATCGGCAAATATTTGCCTCCGGAGAGCCGCCGCAATCACAGAGCTCATAAAACAATCCGCCCCTGCAATAGTTTTTGAAAAATACAGCCTGCCGAAAAGTGTTTTATATTCCCTTTCCTAATTATAGCTCCTTTTCCCTCGTCATTCCCTCTGTTTCTCTCTCTGTGACATCACTTGAATAATATTGACATTAAAGCAATCGTTTGGTGAATAATCAAAATTCTCTCATTGTTTGACGTTCCTTCTTCTGCCGAACACAAAATTCGAGCGTTTGTGGCTGAACTTCTGTGTTACTTCTTCCCCAGATGACAGGGAGAGTTTTTAGAACTTTAGCTTAGATCTCCCGAAGATACGGAGAAACGTTCTTCCAGTAACGTTAATGGAACGTTCTTTCAGTTATCTGGCCTTTAATAACGTTCAGGCACAAAAACACTGAAAGTCAAAAGTAACACATGATACAATAGAATGTTCATTTAACGTTCGTACAAGCAAAACAACAAAACAACAACATTTTTAAAACATTTCGAGAACCTTCAGAAAAAATGGAGCGCCACACATGACGTGCCGGAACAAAATCGTGCGCACGATTTACTATTTCGTTACCATTTCGTTTCCTCGATTTGCTGAGTTGTACACGTTTTACTAATTCGTTAAAATTTCATTCTCTCGATTTGTTAAATTGTGCGCAGAATTTACTAATTCGTTACTATTTTGTTTCCTCGATTTACTAAATTTTTATGCACGATTTACTAATTCGTTACTATTTTGTTTCCTCGATTTACTAAATTTTATGCACAATTTACTAATTCGTTACTATTTTGTTTCCTCGATTTACTAAATTTTATGCACAATTTACTAATTCGTTACTATTTCGCTCCCTCGATTTGCTAAATTTTATGCACAATTTAGTAATTCGTTACTATTTTGTTTCCTCGATTTACTAAATTTTATGCACAATTTACTAATTCGTTACTATTTCGTTCCCTCGATTTGCTAAATTTTATGCACAATTTAGTAATTCGTTACTATTTCATTTCCTCGATTTACTAAATTTTATGTACGATTTACTAATTCTTTACTATTTTGTTTCCTCGATTTACTAAATTTTATGCAAAATTTACTAATTTCGTTACTATTTCATTTCCTCGATTTACTAAATTCTATGCACGATTTACTAATTCGTTACTATTTTGTTTCCTCGATTTACTAAATTTTATGCAAAATTTACTAATTCGTTACTATTTCGTTTCCTTGATTTACTAAATTCTATGCACAATTTACTAATTTGTTACTATTTTGTTTCCTCGATTTACTAAATTTTATGCACAATTTACTAATTCGTTACTATTTCGTTTCCTTGATTTACTAAATTCTATGCACGATTTACTAATTTGTTACTATTTTGTTTCCTCGATTTACTAAATTTTATGCACAATTTACTAATTCGTTACTATTTCATTTCCTCGATTTACTAAATTCTATGCACGATTTACTAATTCGTTACTATTTTGTTTCCTCGATTTACTAAATTTTATGCAAAATTTACTAATTCGTTACTATTTCGTTTCCTTGATTTACTAAATTCTATGCACAATTTACTAATTCGTTACTATTTTGTTTCCTCGATTTACTAAATTTTATGCAAAATTTACTAATTCGTTACTATTTCGTTTCCTTGATTTACTAAATTCTATGCACAATTTACTAATTTGTTACTATTTTGTTTCCTCGATTTGCTAAATTTTATGCACAATTTACTAATTCGTTACTATTTCGTTTCCTCGATTTACTAAATTTTATGCACAATTTACTAATTCGTTACTATTTCATTTCCTTGATTTACTAAATTCTATGCACAATTTACTAATTTGTTACTATTTTGTTTCCTCGATTTACTAAATTTTATGCACAATTTACTAATTCGTTACTATTTCGTTCCCTCGATTTGCTAAATTTTATGCACAATTTACTAATTCGTTACTATTTCGTTTCCTCGATTTACTAAATTTTATGCACAATTTACTAATTCGTTACTATTTTGTTCCTTCGATTTGCAAAATTTTATGCACAATTTACTAATTCGTTACTATTTCATTTCCTCAATTTGCTAAATTTTATGCACAATTTACTAATTCGTTACTATTTTGTTTCCTCGATTTACTAAATTTTATGCACAATTTACTAATTCGTTACACTTTCGTTCCCTCGATTTGCTAAATTTTATGCACAATTTACTAATTCGTTACTATTTCATTTCCTTGATTTACTAAATTTTATGCACGATTTACTAATTCGTTACTATTTTGTTTCCTCGATTTACTAAATTCTATGCACGATTTACTAATTCGTTACTATTTCGTTTCCTCGATTTACTAAATTTTATGCACAATTTACTAATTCGTTACTAGTTTGTTTCCTCGATTTACTAAATTTTATGCACAATTTACTAATTCGTTACTAGTTTGTTTCCTCGATTTACTAAATTTTATGCACAATTTACTAATTCGTTACTATTTTGTTTCCTCGATTTACTAAATTTTATGCACAATTTACTAATTCGTTACACTTTCGTTTCCTCGATTTACTAAATTTTATGCACAATTTACTAATTCGTTACTATTTTGTTTCCTCGATTTACTAAATTTCATGCACAATTTACTAATTCGTTACACTTTCGTTTCCTCGATTTACTAAATTTTATGCAAAATTTACTAATTCGTTACTATTTTGTTTCCTCGATTTACTAAATTTTATGCACAATTTACTAATTCGTTACACTTTCGTTCCCTCGATTTGCTAAATTTTATGCACAATTTACTAATTCGTTACTATTTCATTTCCTTGATTTACTAAATTTTATGCACGATTTACTAATTCGTTACTATTTTGTTTCCTCGATTTACTAAATTCTATGCACGATTTACTAATTCGTTACTATTTCGTTTCCTCGATTTACTAAATTTTATGCATAATTTACTAATTCGTTACTAGTTTGTTTCCTCGATTTACTAAATTTTATGCACAATTTACTAATTCGTTACTAGTTTGTTTCCTCGATTTACTAAATTTTATGCACAATTTACTAATTCGTTACTAGTTTGTTTCCTCGATTTACTAAATTTTATGCACAATTTACTAATTCGTTATTATTTGTTCGCTCGATTTACTAAATTTTATGCACAATTTACTAATTCGTTACTAGTTTGTTTCCTCGATTTACTAAATTTTATGCACAATTTACTAATTCGTTACTATTTTGTTTCCTCGATTTACTAAATTTTATGCACAATTTACTAATTCGTTACTATTTTGTTCCTTCGATTTGCAAAATTTTATGCACAATTTACTAATTCGTTACTAGTTTGTTTCCTCGATTTACTAAATTTTATGCACAATTTACTAATTCGTTACAATTTCGTTTCCTCGATTTGCTAAATTTTATGCACGATTTAGTAGTTTGTTACTATTTCGTTCCCTCGATTTGCTAAATTTTATGCACAATTTACTAATTCGTTACCATTTCATTTCCTTGATTTACTAAATTCTATGCACGATTTACTAATTCATTACTATTTTGTTTCCTCCATTTACTAAATTTTATGCACGATTTACTAATTCGTTACTATTTTGTTCCTTCGATTTGCAAACTTTTATGCACAATTTACTAATTCGTTACTATTTCGTTTCCTCGATTTACTAAATTTTATGCACAATTTACTAATTCGTTACTATTTTGTTTCCTCGATTTACTAAATTTTATGCACAATTTACTAATTCGTTACTATTTCGTTTCCTCGATTTACTAAATTGTACGCATGATTTACTAATTCGTTCTCTTGATTTATAAATAGTGCGCATGATTTGGCCTACTATTTTTCTATTTTCCTGCATGTCATGTGTGGGCTTCGTAAGAAAACATTCAAATATTATGTTTTTATAACTTAATGGAAATGTTAACAAAACATTCTTAGAGTGTATTTTTTGTTAGCTGGGTTATTTATTCACACATTTAGTTTTGGCCAGGAAAAAGCATCCAGAATCCTGGAATAGCAGACCCCTGACATGAAGTGAGAATTAATAATGAGCCGTTCTGGAAAATAAGAAGAACGAGAAAGTGGAAAGGAGAGGTTTATCTCCCAGATGTCTGCTCCCATGTTGTGTGACCCCGTGGCAGACACTGGGAAAAAGATCCAGTGGGAATCTCACTATTCCAGCGATGCTCTTTTCCCTCCTGCTCTCTCTCTCTCTCTCTCTCTCTCTCTCACACACACACACACACAAAGCAGCAGTGTGCTGACACTAATGCAGTATCTTTCTGTTCTGCTCCCTAAAATATTAATAATAAACTTTGAGAAATCCTTTGAGAATTTAGCATCATTACACAGTTCAAAGTATTATAATAATTTAAGAAAATACTGCATTGCAAAACAAAACACTGAGAGCTTAGCAGGAACTCAAACACTAACTGAAAACACAAAGTACGCCAGCATGCAAAAGATTTGAATGATTAAAAACAATTTGAAAAAAAAAAGAGTCTCTTCTGCTGTTCATTTGGTCAATAAATACAGTAAAAAATTGTGAAATATTATTACAATATAAAACAGCTGTTTTCTACTTAAATATGTAGTAAAACAATTTATATCCAGTGATCAAAGCTGAATTTTCAGCATCATTACTCCAGTCTTCAGAGTCACATGATCCTTCAGAAATCATTCAAATGTGTCAATTCGATGCTCACAAAACATTTATGATGTTGAAAATAGAATCTTTTGTAACATTATAAACTCACTTAGTGTGACTTTTGCTGAATTTAATGCATTCTTGCTGATTAAAAGTATTAATTTCTTTAAAAAAAAAACAAAAAACACACAGATATTCTTACTGAACATTTCAATAATACACATGTATGAATATTCATAAATACACGTGATTTTTGGATCCAGTGAGGAACCCAGCAGAATCATCTGAGCCTTGATTTGGCATCAAAACTGAACCCAATTTTGCTCTCGGCCAGAAACCAAGATATCGCAGCGTTCCTGAACGTGAGACGTGGCTCACGCAGATTCATCCACTGGAATGTTTGTGGACGGATGGAAAAGCAAGAAAAACACACTCGAGCTCAAATGTCGAAGTGTCGCATTTCTCGACTATAATCAGGGTTTTATGGTCGTTCGGTCGCGCTGAAGCTCTCGACGTCACCAAACAGACTCGGGTTTTGATCCGCGCCCACGAGAGCCGAGAAAACGGCAGTCACGCCTAATATCACGATTAAAAGACCAGCGCTAAAATCTACAAATGTGATGCAAGAGCCATTCGATCCGTGTTTTTTGTGTGTGTGTGTGTGTGTGTGTGAAAACAGGAAATCTCCCGAGGAGCGTTCTTGGACGGGACGGAGGACACGAGATATACGAGGCTTATTTACATAGTGGAGAAGGTATGATTAACTTGTTAATGTTGCACATAACTCTGTTCAGCCAATGTCAGCAAATGGGTGGATTTGTAATCAAAACTAAACGATTCTCAAGGAGAAAACGTATCCCAAAACCACAGCTGCGTTCCCAGCGTTTGTCTGTCTCTTTCTGAGCGAGCATCTAAACCGTGCGGTTTGTCGAGTCTGCGAGGCAGAGCTCGTGTTTCTACATCGCACATACGGCTTCGGAAGCGACGCGAGGAGTGTCATCCGAGACGGCGCACAAGACACAAAGTAACAAACAACCCGCTTCTATTTGCATAAAAACCTCCGGAGGTCACGGCGTTTGACCCTCGAAGCCCTCCAAACCTCAAACGCGCTTCACATCAGCGGGAAAACGCCTGAAACGCCACATGCTGAACCAAAGAAACCGGCGAATGAATGAAGGCATTAAATGAAGTTCTGCGGTTCTGGAACGGCTGCAGCAGTGATTCCCTAAAGTCAACGTGAAATCAAAACTCACTTTCTCCATGGGATTCGTGTTGCTCCTTCGTGCACATTTGTACATCTTTCATCGGATGACGGATAAAATCGAGAAAATAAATTTTAGCATTTACTCGAGTGCCACCAGCAAAACATGCTGGGAAATACAAATCCCAGCCCAGTTTCGTCTAAGTTCGTCTAAATTAAAAGAAACTCAAAACAGTTGAAAAATGTCAGTGCCGTGAACTCAAAAGAAAAAGAAAGTTCTAATTATAGGTGCTTGCCGAAGGCAAAGCATCAATGTTATTCTCTTGCATACTTATTATTATTCTTCTTCTCTATTCTACATCAAATTTTTTGAGTTATGATGTTCCCAATTTTAAGTGAGCAGAACTATCAAGTTTTGAGTTTGTAGTACTCATGCATGTTGATAAACTTTGATAGCAATTAATATATTTAGTTAATTAACTTTTTTTTGTTTTGAGTTCTTGCAAATCAAATGAGTTGTTCACTGTAAACCCATATAAGTTGTCAGAACTCGAAAAAAAATTAAATGAGAATTAGTGCACCAATTTATACGTTTAACTTAAAATGATCAGGTAATCTCAATAACAAACTAATTAAGAAACTCTTCTAAATTTGCATAACCAAACATTCATCACAACTAAATCTCCTTAATTTAAACACTTCATTTTAGCATTTACTCGAGTGCCACCAGCAAATACAAATCCCAGCCCAGTTTCAGTAAAAATTAAGTTTGTCTAAATTAAAAGAAACTCAAAACAGCTGAAATATGTCAGTGCCGTGAACTCAAAAGAAAAAGAACGTTATAAATACTCATACCAGTTAATTTAACTAAACTTATTTAAGTTTGTCACACTCAAACCAATTAAGTACTTTGAGCGTTAGGGTTTACAGTGCTTGTGGTGATATAAAGTGAATTAAGACAGAATAAATCCGGTCTGCAGGTCTGCCTTTTTTTTTTTCAATAACATTTTATATCTAGTAACTTTGTTTTTCCCTCTCTCATCCACGGCACACTGGTGGAAAACCTTGGGAAATCAATAAGTAAAAGGTTTATATTGTAGAACATCCGCTGTGAAATCACCCCGGGGTGACGCTTCCCGTGTGTCCGGCTTTATGGGCAGTTTCAATCCGTGAGTTTATCAGCTCGGCATGTGGAAAAAGTGAGAAACTATGAATGAAGACCTGAGAGAACCAAGAACTTTTACATTGCATCCGGCCGTACAAACAATCACACTCTGATTTAATCACAGCTCCTGTGCATCTACCAGAGGAAAGTGTGTTTTATTGCTTTTTTATTGTAATCTGCACATCAGGACTCGCTCTAAACACCCTCAGATTTATAAAACATGAACATGTGTGACTAAAACACTCTGTTCTGTGGTGCAGTGAGTAAAAAATGACTGCATAACAATGATGGATGACAAATTCCAGCCAGATTAAACGCACATGAAGCTCTGTAAAGTGTCTGATGGGAATGGAAAGACACTTTATTTTACGGTAACATAATTACATTGTACTTTGATAAATACTGCATGTGCTTGCTATTGAGTTACGCTTTGGTTTCGGTTTATTTACTTGTGGTTAAGCGTTATTTACTGTTATGTAAAACAGTAAAACACCTTAAAATAGAGTGTTAGCAAAATATGTTCTGAGAACGTTTTGCTATTGTTCACGTTATGTTACGAAAGTTATTATGGCATAATTGTTCTCTCGGTGTTCAAAACATCCAGCTTAAGAAATGTTTCAAAAAGGTTTTTTCTTGGTTGTGCGAACGTTCAGGGAACATTCCGTATTCTTCAAACATTCTGTTACTTTTGAACGTTCTCTGAACATTCTGAAAATCAGTAGGAGTCAATCAAACGTCCAACAAAAAACAACAACACTGAACGATGTATGGAGAATGTTTTAGTGACAACATCATTAAACACTAGATAACTCTGAACAAACATTCTATTCATTTTACTGGCAGTAACTAACACTTTTAAGTACTATTATCCCACCAATACAGGTTTTTTAATTGGCTGATGCCAGTATTTTAGTATTCAGAGTGGATTTCAAATCAATATATATGACATTATGCTATTGAACTTTAAGATATATAAATAACACAAGCAGTTCATCCACTCTAAAAAATGCTGGGTTAAAAACCACCCAAGTTGGGTTGAAAATGAACAAACCCAGCAATTGCGTTGTTTTGACTCAGCGACTGGGTTGTTTTGACCCAGCGATTGGGGTATTTTGACCCAGCGATTGGGTTGTTTTGACCCAGCGATTGGGTTGTTTTGACCCAGCGACTGATTTGTTTTGACTCAGCGACTGGGTTGTTTTCACCCAGCGATTGGGGTATTTTGACCCAGCGATTGGGTTGTTTTGACCCAGCGATTGGGTTGTTTTGACCCAGCGACTGATTTGTTTTGACTCAGCGACTGGGTTGTTTTGACCCAGCGATTGAGGTATTTTGACCCAGCGATTGGGTTGTTTTGACCCAGCGATTGGGTTGTTTTGACCCAGCGACTGATTTGTTTTGACTCAGCGACTGGGTTGTTTTCACCCAGCAATTGGGGTATTTTGACCCAGCGATTGGGTTGTTTTGACCCAGCGATTGGGTTGTTTTGACCCAGCGACTGATTTGTTTTGACTCAGCGACTGGGTTGTTTTCACCCAGTGATTGGGGTATTTTGACCCAGCGATTGGGTTGTTTTGACCCAGCGACTGATTTGTTTTGACTCAGCGACTGGGTTGTTTTCACCCAGCGATTGGGGTATTTTGACCCAGCGATTGGGTTGTTTTGACCCAGCGATTGGGGTATTTTGACCCAGCGATTGGGTTGTTTTGATTCAGCGACTGATTTGTTTTCACCCAGCGATTGGGTTGTTTTGACCCAGCGATTGGGTTGTTTTGATTCAGCGACTGATTTGTTTTCACCCAGCGATTGGGTTGTTTTGACCCAGCGATTGGGTTGTTTTGACCCAGCGATTGAGTTGTTTTGACCCAGCGATTGGGTTGTTTTGACCCAGCGACTGATTTGTTTTGACTCAGCGACTGGGTTGTTTTCACCCAGCAATTGGGGTATTTTGACCCAGCGATTGGGTTGTTTTGACCCAGCGATTGGGTTGTTTTGACCCAGCGACTGATTTGTTTTGACTCAGCGACTGGGTTGTTTTCACCCAGCGATTGGGGTATTTTGACCCAGCGATTGGGTTGTTTTCACCCATCGACTGATTTGTTTTGACTCAGCGATTGGGTTGTTTTGACCCAGCAACTGGGTTGTTTTCACCCAGCGATTGGGTTGTTTTGACCCAGCGACTGATTTGTTTTGACTCAGCGGTTGGGTTGCTTTCACCCAGCGATTGGTTTGTTTTAACCCAGTGATTGGGTTAAATATTTACCCAACCTGCTGAGTAGTTTTTGTTTAATTCAACTATTATTTTTACCTAGCAACTGCGTTGTTTTCACCCAGCAGTTGGGTTATTTTGACCCAGTGATTGGGTTAAATGTTTGCCCAACCTGCTGGGTTGTTTAATTCAACTTTGCTTATTAATAAATATATTCACCTTTTGATTATTATTGTCGCTTCTAATAATGATGTGTCTTATTTTTAATTTTGGGTTCATTTTAAGCAAGAAATACAGTCATTTTTGAAAAATAGTTGAGTTAAATAAAACTACCCAGCAAACATTTAACCCAACCACTGGATCAAAACAACCCGATCGCCCAATTTTCAACCCCGCATTTCTTTAGAGTGTCTGCTGCAATGCAATGCAAATGCATATTTATTTTGCATAATATTCACTTTCTATGTAAAATAAAGAGATCTTTCTGTGTGCCGAAACCGCTCGAGTTTGAGTCGTTCATCCGGTAAAGCTGGTGTTGACAGAAATCTAATCCATCTATTTGTTTTAAAGGGGCTTCTGAGTTTTACGGTCCCCTGATGTTACATTACACCAACGCTGCTTTTACAAGCGCACAAGTAGCGTCGCTCCACGCCTCGCCGTCACGTTAAACCTCCCGGGCGCTGAAAACAGCGTTTAGGCCTTGACCTTGTCACGTTTGGAGGGCTGGGGCTGATTTCACACCGGGGGGGGTCGCGCTTAGGGTCCACAAAGACAAAAAGCGAGCTTGTCTCGGGTCCCCAGCCACTAAACACTGCTGCTAATGCTCTTTGTACAGGAAGCCAGACGAACAATGAGCTTTTCTACCCACAATTAGCTGTGCTAGAGACGCATACTAATGGGTCACACATCCAGAAACATCTCTCATTACCGCCTAACTATCGGCGATGAATAATTAGGAACTAAAACTTTGAAACTCGGAGCGGTGTGGCATAACGTCAGGGGAGACGGTGATATTTGGAGCCCGTCCTCTGTGCAGATCATCCTTCTGCATATTCAATGAGAACAGAGCAGCTGCCACGACAACCTGACCTTTGACCTCAGACTCGGATGGAACTTTCGTTCACGATTCCAGCGCAGACAGAGAACAACTGCCCATTTTACAGCCGCCTTTGATCTCCATTTAACTCTACATTACTGATGATCCTCTGCTGAATAAGATGAAGGCCGCTGGAACGTGTTTTACTGTGTGGATATTTAACAGCGGCGTTTATACATGTACAAGACAAATAAAAAACCATGAGCTAAAAAAATTCAAGGTCAAAACTAGATCATCAACAAAAGAATGAAACTATTTTTTTTTTTTTGAAAAATTCACACCACAGTTGTCTTGTCACAAAAAGAAAAACACATTTATATATTTATAAATAACAATTTTAAAAAAATCGTTTTGTCAGTGAATTAGTGGTTGAGATGCACCGATATGAAAATTTTACCGATAATTCTCTATATTTGAAAGCCGATACCCAATACATTTATAACAAGATAAATATGCATAAAAATCTCTACATAATTTAGATTTCAAACACAAAAGTTTCACCATTAAAAGTACACAATTATAATGTTCTCATTATAATATTATACAGCCGATATGAGACTTGTGCTGTACTTAACCGTATTTTATTTTTTAAAGTGATTTCAATCATATTTCAAGCAATTAAAAACCATAATGACAGACAGTGGAGCGTCTCAGCTGAAGGAAATAATCCATTATTTATCTGCTTTTATATATCGGCCAAATTTTCCTATCTAGCCGATAGCGTTTACATTAAAAATGAACGATACCGATACGGTGGCCGATATATCGCGCATCCCTGATCAGTGGTGCGGATTTTTCACTTTCTATTTTGGCTAATTACATCGATAAACCTGTAGGTGCCGACAAACGACTCTATATGATTGAATCATACGTTCAATCGATTGGTTCAAAACACTGATTCGGTCAGGAATGAATCAAATGAGTCATTGAATCATTCACTCTTTCATGACGATATTCAGAAGTCGCTCGTGTGATAATACCTTCATACGTTCAATCGATTCGTTCAAAACACTGATTCAGTCAGGAATGAATCAAATGAGTCATTGAATCATTCACTCACTCTGCTGCGACTTTGTTTGAAACCATTAACGTCGGCGAAGAAAATACAGATAAAGTAAATGGTAAAATCTGTCTAATTCAATATTAATTTGCATAAAACAGAATCAGCTCAGTCACGTGATAACCTGCGACGATATTCAGAAGTGGCTCATGTCATAATACATTCATACATTCAATCGATTCGTTTAAAACACTGATTCAGTCAGGAATGAATCAAATGAGTCATTGAATCATTCACTCATTCATGACGATATTCAGAAGTCGCTCGTGTGATAATACATTCATACATTCAGTCGATTCGTTCAAAACACTGATTCGGTCAGGAATGAAACAAATGAGTCATTGAATCATTCACTCATTCTGCTGCGACTTTGTTTGAAACCATTAACGTCGGCGAAGAAAATACAGATAAAGTAAATGGTAAAATCTGTCTAATTCAATATTAATTTGCGTAAAACAGAATCAGCTCAGTCACGTGATCACCTGCGACGATATTCAGAAGTCGCTCGTGTGATAATACATTCATACATTCAGTCGATTCGTTCAAAACACTGATTCAGTCAGGAATGAAACAAATGAGTCATTGAATCATTCACTCTTTCATGACGATATTCAGAAGTCGCTCGTGTGATAATACCTTCATACGTTCAATCGATTCGTTCAAAACACTGATTCAGTCAGGAATGAATCAAATGAGTCATTGAATCATTCACTCACTCTGCTGCGACTTTGTTTGAAACCATTAACGTCGGCGAAGAAAATACAGATAAAGTAAATGGTAAAATCTGTCTAATTCAATATTAATTTGCGTAAAACAGAATCAGCTCAGTCACGTGATCACCTGCGACGATATTCAGAAGTGGCTCATGTGATAATACATTCATACATTCAATCGATTCGTTCAAAACACTGATTCAGTCAGGAATGAATCAAATGAGTCATTGAATCATTCACTCTTTCATGACGATATTCAGAAGTCGCTCGTGTGATAATACCTTCATACGTTCAATCGATTCGTTCAAAACACTGATTCAGTCAGGAATGAATCAAATGAGTCATTGAATCATTCACTCTTTCATGACGATATTCAGAAGTCGCTCGTGTGATAATACCTTCATACGTTCAATCGATTCGTTCAAAACACTGATTCAGTCAGGAATGAATCAAATGAGTCATTGAATCATTCACTCATTCATGACGATATTCAGAAGTGGCTCGTGTGATAATACATTCATACGTTCAATCGATTCGTTCAAAACACTGATTCGATCAGGAATGAATCAAATGAGTCATTGAATCATTCACTCATTCTGCTGCGACTTTGTTTGAGACTATTAACGTCGGCGAAGAAAATACAGATAAAGTAAATGGTAAAATCCGTCTTCCTCAATATCAATTTGAGTAAAACAGAATCAGCTCAGTCACGTGATCACGTTTGACGATATTCAGAAGTCGCTCGTGTGATAATACATTCATACGTTCAATCGATTGGTTCAAAACACTGATTCAGTCAGGAATGAATCAAATGAGTCATTGAATCATTCACTCTTTCATGACGATATTCAGAAGTCGCTCATGTGATAATACATTCATACGTTCAATCGATTGGTTCAAAACACTGATTCAGTCAGGAATGAATCAAATGAGTCATTGAATCATTCACTCTTTCATGACGATATTCAGAAGTCGCTCATGTGATAATACATTCATACGTTCAATCGATTGGTTCAAAACACTGATTCAGTCAGGAATGAATCAAATGAGTCATTGAATCATTCCCTCATTCATGACGATATTCAGAAGTCGCTCGTGTGATAATACATTCATACATTCAATCGATTCGTTCAAAACACTGATTCGGTCAGGAATGAATCAAATGAGTCATTGAATCATTCCCTCATTCATGACGATATTCAGAAGTCGCTCATGTGATAATACATTCATACATTCAATCGATTCGTTCAAAACACTGATTTAGTCAGGAATGAATCAAATGAGTCATTGAATCATTCACTCATTCATAATGATATTCAGAAGTCGCTCGTGTGATAATACATTCATACATTCAATCGATTCGTTCAAAACACTGATTCAGTCAGGAATGAATCAAATGAGTCATTGAATCATTCCCTCATTCATGACGATATTCAGAAGTCGCTCGTGTGATAATACATTCATACATTCAATCGATTCGTTCAAAACACTGATTTAGTCAGGAATGAATCAAATGAGTCATTGAATCATTCACTCATTCATAATGATATTCAGAAGTCGCTCGTGTGATAATACATTCATACGTTCAATCGATTCGTTCAAAACACTGATTCGGTCAGGAATGAATCAAATGAGTCATTGAATCATTCACTCATTCATGACGATATTCAGAAGTGGCTCGTGTGATAATTGCTTAAAAACAGGAGAATTCTGCAATCGCACAAATGTGCAGATGCATGAAATCCACGCGCATGTGGTCGTAAGAAATACATTTCCCTCTGCGTGAATGTTTCTCCTGCGAAACGCAGCGGCCCGCGGACCCGCGACCGGCTCACCGCGACTCATTAATCTCATTCAGCCAAATATAAAGAGTAATATTTGTGTTAACTAGCCATTACCAAAGACAGGTGATAATTGAATTACTGCCGTAACAGCGGGACTGTGTCTGTGAGCTTGGCAGATTTTTTTCCTCCCGTTTCCCAAATAATGTTGTTGGAGTTTATTGGACCCAGGAGTATCCGCGCTATGACCGCGCCATAATTAGCCCTGACTGATGGCGCGTAGTTAACATCAAACAATTAGCGCACATTGTCGTTTTCAGCACAGAAGAATAAATGTGGCCGTGACTGAGGGCTCCGGCCGCTGGCTTGATGAAAAGCGGTTCTGGCATGGCCAGCAAATCAATTATGAAGCGAAAGAGAGCAGTGTCTTCTGGGTAACTGTCACTCACTTGTGCAAAGGCTAATTAATGTGTTTCCAAAACGGAGCTTTTCTTTGTAAACGGAGCAGATTTTAGGCAAATCTTGGTGTCTGGCCAAGTTGTCATTAAGTTATTCTACAGTGACTCTGTATGATTTATGACTGTAAAATCCACATCAATCTTCAAGCCTTCTACAAAATCCACAAGCATCTAATTAAAGCGTTGTGATGCTGACAGGCCGAAGAGTTATTCAAACAATTAAACCAAAGAAAAGCCTCCGGGAAACAGCGTTGTGCTGTGCTGAAAATGCTAATTTGGCGTTCCCGCCATTGCTTGTAAATTTCTCGTTATCCTATTATCGGCAAATATCGGATTCAGTCTTTTGTCAGCTTGTGTTGTTTCGGTGAGCGCAGGTTTTGGATTTGCGGATCTTCTCCGCGGTTTTTGAGGTCAGGGAACTTTTTCTTTTTTTTTTTACTAAAAATCTGACGTGCGTGAACTCGGATTAATGAGGTCAACATAAAATAAAATAAAAAAACGAAATAAAATTTAAATGCATATATAAAACGATCAAAATAACAGAGATTTATGAGCAATATTTGTAGGCTGGTCATTTTTGAACATTGGGAAGAGGCCAAGCGATAATGCGAAAAAAATCGTGATTGGAGTCGTTATAATGCGATAAATATCGAGAACTAAAGTCGAAATGCAATGATGAGGATAAAAATCATTACATTTCGATAATAAAGTCATGTTTCGAGAAAAAAAAAAAGGTCCAATTTTGAGAATAAAGTCGTTGAGTTTCGACAAAAAAAAGTCGAAATAAAATGTTGAGAATAAATTAATTAAATTTCGACAAAAAAGTCGAAACAAAATGTTGAGAATAAACATTCAATTTTGAGAATAAAGTCGTTGAGTTTTGAGAAAAAAGTCATTACATTTTGACAAAAAAAAGTCGAAATAAAATGTTGAGAATAAAGTCGTTAAAATTTGAGAAAAAAGTCGTTGAGTTTCAAGAAAAAACTCATTAAATTTCGACAAAAAATTCGAAATAAAATGTTGACAATAAACATTAAATTTTGAGAATAAAGTTGTTGAGTTTTGAGAAAAAAACTCGTTAAATTTCGACAAAAAAGTCTAAATAATATATCCAGAATCAACATTACATTTTGAGAATAAAGTTGTCGAGTTTTGAGAAAAAACTCATGAACATTTGAGAAAAAAGTCTAAATAAAATGTTGAGAATAAATTAATAAAATTTTGACAAAAAAGTCTAAATAAAATATTGAGAATAAACATTACATGTTGAGAATAAAGTCGTCGAGTTTTGAGAAAAAAGTCGAAATAAAATGTTGAGAATAAATGAATTAAATTTCGACAAAAAAGTCTAAATAAAATATTGAGAATAAACATTACATTTTGAGAATAGCGTCGTTGAGTTTTGAGAAAAAATCATTCAGTTTTGAGAATAAAGTGGAAATGTGGACAAATGTGTTCGTTGAGCTGGATCACTTAGTCAAGCTATTGTTTTGGCTTTCTTTCAATAAAGAAATATGATCAGCTTTAGCCAATTACAACTGAATAATAAGCAGCATGCAAACTTTAAAGAGAATTTGCAAGCATTTGCGTGACGTGGCCTGAAAAACGCTGTGGCTCAATGTACTGAGATATTAAAAACCAACCTCAGTAAAAACATAAGCAGCTGAGCGCAGAATATGAACCCGACGCTTTCAATTCTACATGTAAAAGTTCAAAGAAGTGATTAGAATCCATTATTAACACTCAAACTGTGTGATCCGACATCGGAGGAGTTTGGCACCGGCAGCCAATCAGACGCGACGGCACAAAAACGCCCAAATCCAGCATGGAGGTTCCGGCCGACGCTCTCCGGAGAGACTCTTTCGAGGCCGCTCGAGCACAAAGAGGGTTTAATTATCTGGCTTTGTTATTCGCACAACAGATCCGCTTCATCCCCTTAAAAGAAGATTCCACTGTGAGCCGCTGGCCCGGTGTCGCCCCTCCAACGGACCACTGGCCACTTTGAAGCCCATTCTCTCGGCCCGTCCGTGAGGCATTTGTTTTTTTGGGCCGAAGCCGGGAATCGCGGGGGTCTCTCAGCTGGTGCAGCTCGAGAGATAGACGGACCGCTCCGCTGAAGAACGGAGGCTTTGAAATACTTCACGGAGACAGAACCCTGCGGAGAGCGCCGCTGCGCTGGGAAATCCGAGCGGTTCGGTTCCTTTAGTCTGTGACTGCAAACGTCACATTTCACAGATTCATGGACATTCAGAACCACAGCAGAGCGAGAGCCATTACAAGAACTTTGAGAAGAAAGAAACAAGGAAAAGCTGCTCTTTACTAACAAAAAAAAAGTAGTATGGAATTATATTATCTGACACGTCGCTGCCTTCTAGACCTGTGTGGAATTAAAACACTAGAAAATGAAACAAATAAAAAAATTAATAACGTAAAATAAAATAAATAATAAAATAAAATAATAGAAAAAAAATATCAATTATATTTTCATGAATGTTTGTGGTTGCATCTTTTTTTAAAAAAAACATGCCCAAGTGGCAAAATGAATAAAAAAAATAAAATAAAATAAAATAAAATAAAATAAAATAAAATAAAATAAAATAAAATAAAATAAAATAAAATAAAATAAAATAAAATAAAATAAAATAAAATAAAATAAAATGATAAAAAATAAAATAAATAAATTTAAAAAAAATTTCTAAAAATTTTAGAAAAAGAAATTTAATTCATTTTACATCAATTGTTGTGGTTACATCTTTTAAAAAATATGCCTCAGTGGCATAAATAAAATAAAATAAA
This sequence comes from Opsariichthys bidens, assembly GCA_037194245.1. Taxonomy (NCBI): domain Eukaryota; kingdom Metazoa; phylum Chordata; class Actinopteri; order Cypriniformes; family Xenocyprididae; genus Opsariichthys; species Opsariichthys bidens. Next base: position 23,409,116 of record CM074288.1, read on the forward strand.
AGTAAATAAATAAAATAAAATACAAAAATAAAATAAAATAAAATAAATGTAATTCTTGAGTCTCATAAATAAATATCTCTGTTCAAACTAGGTTAGGAAAAAAACAGGACGTAAAAGAAAAAGAAATTTAATTAATTTTACATCAATTTTTATGGTTATGTCTTAAAAAAAACATGCCTCAGTGGCATAAATAAAATAAAATAAAATAAAACAAAATAAAATAAAATAAAGTAAAATAAAATAAAATAAAATAAAATAAAATAAAATAAAATAAAATAAAATAAAATAAAATAAAATAAAATAAATTAAAATAAAATAAAATAAAATAAAATAAAATAAAATAAAATAAGATTCTTGAGTCTCGTAAATAAATATCTCTGTTCAAACTAGGTTAGGGAAAAAAACAGGAAGTAAAAAGAAATTTAATTCATTTTACATCAATTTTTGTGGTTACATCTTTTTAAAAACATGCCTCAGTGGCATAAATAAAATAAAATAAAAAGTAAATAAAATAAAATAGTCTCATAAATAAATATTTCAACTAAGCAGCTGAGTAAAGATGGTTTGACTTCTGGTGTAGAAGGTTATAAACTTCTAGTTCTTGTCACAAATACTCTGACCAGAGGGTGTTTTGGGGGGATAAAAAAGAGAAAAATGTAATTATTTCACATTATTTATCTGTGGTTACACCTTTATTAAAAAAAGAAAGAACTGAAGCGTGCAAGTGTTGGTTTTCTTTGCCGTTCCTCCGAATAAATGTAAGTGTTTGTTAACCGCGCTGGAGATCGGCGCTGAAAAACCACACCTCGAGTGTTCCCACATCGCTCAAACCTCAATGAATATTGAGCTCCATGCACACTCAAAACAAGATCTACTGAGACAAAATCGCCTTTAACGCGCCAAAAAAGCATAATGTCGTTTCTTCTCATTTCTTAAGGGACGTGAAATAAGTCTCGGCCTCCGGCGGCCCTTTAGCCTGACCCCGTGTCCAAACCTTCACGGGCATTAACGCCGTACGCCATTAGTGTGAAGAGGAATTTGTTCCGTTTACATAAGGGACGCAACCTCGGTGCCAGCGGGCCGTGGATCAGCGTTTTTCCAGATGGCATCGGATTAAGATCCGACCCTCGCTCCGCTTCCCTAATATATGACTCCTCTGAGAAAAAGAGCAAAATCCTGGAAGTGCTGAAGAATGTAGATAAAGCAGTCATTTTAGCCTTTATTGTGTTTGTTGTTGCAATAAAAGTTTCTACCGTATGAAGTTGTTTTATTGGTGTGTTTCTCCCACAGAGCACGAGTTATATTTGTTTTATAATAATCATTTCGCCCGGAGCAGTAAAATCTGAAACTAAATGGGATCCGGCACAATATACGGCACTTAATAACAGCAAACAGAGCGCAGCGGGACAAAAGCATCCGCTCGTAATATTATTAATGACCCCGCTGCACTTCACGTGGAGCTTTTCCTTGTTTTTCCCTTTGTTTTTCCACGTTCCACTCCCATACAGACTGTGTCCGGTCTCTAAAGGCCATCGATTACTCCGGACGGCCTTCAAAGGAAGGAGCTTGAAAGCGTCGGCTCTCATCCTTCCATCTCAATAATTGCAGATGTGAAATGGTCCAATTTTCCTGCAAATTGCAGGTATTCCAATTCCTGCAACAATAATGGAAAACGCTCCGGCTTCGAAATCGGGAAAAATGCCCTGAATTAATTACTGCTGTGACAACTGCACCTTGTCGAAGTGTGCTAAATCCATCACTTAAACGCAGCTTTCTTCAGCCAAGCACAATAATCTTCCCCTGAAGCCCGAATAGCACTTCAATCCGTTTGTGGCTGGTGTTAGCGCTGATATTTCGCTCCGGAACGACACCGGCGGCGCTCCCCGCAAATGATAGATTCCCCAAAAGCAAGCAGCGCCAAAGAAAGCCCCCCCCCCCCCAGATTCCAGGAGAGCGTTTCCCATGAAAGCGTGTCGAAAACGACCGGGTCCGATCACACGGGGGGGGCTGGGACGGACGGGCGGACGGGCCTCGTGACTCATTACTGGGGGATTTAGACACATGACCACATCTGGCGCAACACCGCACCGCTGATTGGCTAAATCACACGCGAGATCTTTATTCTTTCTGCTACATGGCAGTTCTCAGATGTTTGTCCTCAGAAAGCATTCATTCCGATCTGAGTTGTGTTTATATAAACCTTCCTTTTTCCGGCGTCTAGCGTATTTTTCCGATTCTTTTCGATGCGTTTTTTAAACGCCATAAAGAGTGTTTTCTACGGTGGCCGAGAGAGCTCAACGGAAAAAAACGTGATCATCAGTTTGACAACACACGTGCTGCAAATCCTCACAACACATGCAAACACAAAAACGCGCTGCATTTACAAAAAACGCGCTGCAAAGAGCACAAACCACAGCGGAAATGTTTCAAGGGGGACCTCAAAAAGTGACGTCAAATTGATGATCATGTTTTTTTTATTTGCATGTGTTTTTATCATTTGCATGTGTTTTTTATTTGCATGTGTTTTTTATTTGCATGTTTTTTTATTTGCATGTGTTTTTTATTTGCATGTTTTTTTATTTGCATGTGTTTTTATCATTTGCATGTGTTTTTTATTTGCATGTGTTTTTTATTTGCATGTTTTTTTATTTGCATGTGTTTTTTATTTGCATGTTTTTTTATTTGCATGTGTTTTTTTATTTGCATGTGTTTTTTATTCGCATGTGTTTTTATCATTTGCATGTGTTTTTTATTTGCATGTGTTTTTTATTTGCATGTGTTTTTTATTTGCATGTGTTTTTTATTTGCATGTGTTTTTTATTTGCATGTTTTTTATTTGCATGTGTTTTTTATTTGCACGTGTTTTTTTATTTGCATGTGTTTTTTATTTGCATGTTTTTTTATTTGCATGTGTTTTTTTATTTGCATGTGTTTTTTATTTGCATGTTTTTTTTATTTGCATGTGTTTTTTTATTTGCATGTGTTTTTATCATTTGCATGTGTTTTTTATTTGCATGTGTTTTTTATTTGCATGTGTTTTTTTATTTGCATGTGTTTTTATCATTTGCATGTGTTTTTTATTTGCATGTGTTTTTTTATTTGCATGTGTTTTTTATATGCATGTGTTTTCTTTGCATGCACGTAATTGGCCTATATTACCTACACTATTATATATATATTAAAATTATATTGCACATAGGCTATTTATGCCACAATATTGTAATGATTCGTACATGAGACGTAAATAAACAGCACATTTGATTGAGACAATAGTCCGTTTACATGCTTATTTATTTCAGATATTGTCTGTTCATTTTTAATAAATAAATATTAAAGCCGATTATTATTTCAGTGCAAGTCTTTCCCGTAGGCTAGATAACATTATAATGAGGCGTTTGTTTTTGTCATCAATTGTGATTTATTGGTGAATATATCGGCATTCAAAGAATTATCCGTAAAATTTTCATATCAGTGCATCCCTAGTTCACATCAAGGCTTTTCAGTCATAAATCTTGTGCGCGCACGCGTCTGCGCTTAGACGCCGTTTTCTTATTGCTCCAAAGGGAAAAACAAAGTTCCCAAAATACTGACATTTTCCCGAAACGCAGAGAGGCTGTGCGATCGAGTGACGTTTTAATGCATCAAAACACATTTTCGTGCACATGTTCATTTATGGCACTTATCTGTGCCAGAATCTCGTGCTGAAAAAAGCAGCATCATAAGACGACCGTGACCAGACAACAATCTATCATGGGTATCGAGGCTTCAAGCGCCGCTCTGAAGATTATTCTGCTCATCACTGAAAATCAAAATGTCACATCACGCCGAACAATGAACTATTGAAGACCAATAAAGCTGCTATTTAGTGACTACAATAACGAATAGTTCACTGTACGCTCCAGGTCGCCGGGTGCATGTGACTCGCTCCGAGAGGCCGAAACAACTCGCTCCTCCACTCAATAAAGCATCTGCGATGTGCACTCGTGACCCGTTCCTGACGAAAGTGAAGGTATTAATGCGGTAAAACACGACGGCGAGGAACTGAGTTAGATGATTCGATTATATGTGGTGCAACTAAACATAAAATAAAAGGGCATCTGCCCTCATAAAAAGTGTTGCATTTGCTTACAGTGACTATATTTAAAGGGGACCAGAGCGAATCACTCTACTGCTGATAAAACCCCTGATCCGTTAACCGGACCTTTGACCCCGTGACCTACTGTGATGTGTATAAAACACGGGAACTTCATCGGGTTAAAAGCCGGATTCCTCCTGTTTGATTGACGGCTCGGATTACGGTTACAGCGGCACACGTCGGGTAATTACACGCGATGCGGGTCGTCGCGACCTCTCGCCTTTTCCTCTGGCGATTACGCTGCGGCAGTGCCTGACAGACACAGGACGATTCGCACCGAGATCAGTCATTTAGATTTACGTTATGCAACTGGCAACAGCTTACAGCGCATTCACCCATGAAGGGACGATTTGACTCTAGGGTTAGTGACATCACAAACCCTAGAATTTGCATAAACTCCGCCCCCGGGAACACTCATCAAAGGGGGCGGGGCCATGTCGGGCTGCTTTAGAGTTGTTGTCGTCGAGTGTCGTTGACGCTGTCATTTTACGCCGGACCGCCTCACAAACGAGGGGCGATTCGAGGAAAAAAGATGAACGTGAGTCGATCAACTCCACATCAATTTATCCACGAACCGTTCAGAAACGTCTCCATCCGTTTGAACACTTTCCTCATTTTGTCTGCGTGAGATTCTCCAGCTTTGTTGTTGTTGAGCTGTTAAAGCTCCGCCCTCTTCTGGAAAGTGGGCGGGCGCTCATTTGCATTTAAAGGGACACACGCAAAAACGGCGTGTTTTTGCTCACGCCCCAAATAGAGGCAAATTTGACGAGCGATAATAAATGATCTTGAGCTGAAGCTTCACTGGAGACACCAGACACTGAGATCACATCATGGTGTGAAGAATATCAATCAATCTATTTTTATTTTATATATATTTTTGGTGTCATTCTGATGTTACTGACATGAAGCATCTCTGCGCTTTTACACTCAAGACAAGAAAGAGAGGCAAGGAAAGTGTGTGTGTGTGTGTGTGTGTGTGCTTTAGGGATGATCCCTGGACAAACAGTGACCTTGAAAGAAGATTTGAGAGACGCGAACGACAGACACTCGCCCCCCGTGAGCACTAATGCGTCCCTCTCTCAGAGATAATTACTCACAGCGGGGTAAAAAAGGGGGAATTTCCGTAATAACAAGCCTTTAAAACGCAACAAGAAACACAGTATCGTGGGCCGGACATGGGCAAAATGCCATGCCACCCACCAGATGGTGTCTAATCGGGGCGGTACCATAGCAAGAGGAAGTAAAAACAGGCACCAGACTGACCACACCCCGATCAAACACCCAGGGCTGGGTCGGTTACTTTTAAAATGTATTTCACTACAGTTACAAAATACATGCTTTAAAAAGTCATTTGTAACGTATTTAGTTACATTACTCAAGTTTAGTCACTTCATCGAAATACTTTAGAATACTTTGGAATACTAATAAGTGTGAAACAAACACAAAAAAGGTTTTTAGCTCACAATTCTGACTTTTTCCCTCAGAATTGCGTGATATAAAGTTGCAATTGTGAGTTATAAAGTCAGAATTATGAGATATAAACTCACAATATTGAGAAAAGTCAGAATTATGAGATATAAACTGAAAATATTGAGAAAAGTCAGAATTATGAGATATAAACTCACAATATTGAGAAAAGTCAGAATTATGAGATATAAACTGACAATATTGAGAAAAGTCAGAATTATGAGATATAAACTGAAAATATTGAGAAAAGTCAGAATTATGAGATATAAACTCACAATATTGAGAAAAGTCAGAATTATGAGATATAAACTCACAATATTGAGAAAAGTCAGAATTATGAGATATAAACTCACAATATTGAGAAAAGTCAGAATTATGAGATATAAACTGACAATATTGAGAAAAGTCTGAATTATGAGATATAAACTCACAATATTGAGAAAAGTCAGAATTATGAGATATAAACTGACAATATTGAGAAAAGTCAGAATTATGAGATATAAACTCACAATATTAAGAAAAGTCAGAATTATGAGATATAAACTGACAATATTGAGAAAAGTCAGAATTATGAGATATAAACTCACAATATTAAGAAAAGTCAGAATTATGAGATATAAACTGACAATATTGAGAAAAGTCAGAATTATGAGATATAAACTGACAATATTGAGAAAAGTCTGAATTATGAGATATAAACTCACAATATTGAGAAAAGTCAGAATTATGAGATATAAACTCACAATATTGAGAAAAGTCAGAATTATGAGATATAAACTGACAATATTGAGAAAAGTCAGAATTATGAGATATAAACTCACAATATTAAGAAAAGTCAGAATTATGAGATATAAACTGACAATATTGAGAAAAGTCAGAATTATGAGATATAAACTCACAATATTGAGAAAAGTCAGAATTATGAGATATAAACTCACAATATTGAGAAAAGTCAGAATTATGAGATATAAACTCACAATATTAAGAAAAGTCAGAATTATGAGATATAAACTGACAATATTGAGAAAAGTCAGAATTATGAGATATAAACTCACAATATTGAGAAAAGTCAGAATTATGAGATATAAACTCACAATATTGAGAAAAGTCAGAATTATGAGATATAAACTCACAATATTGAGAAAAGTCAGAATTATGAGATATAAACTGACAATATTGAGAAAAGTCAGAATTATGAGATATAAACTCACAATATTGAGAAAAGTCAGAATTATGAGATATAAACTGAAAATATTGAGAAAAGTCAGAATTATGAGATATAAACTCACAATATTGAGAAAAGTCAGAATTATGAGATATAAACTCACAATATTGAGAAAAGTCAGAATTATGAGATATAAACTCACAATATTGAGAAAAGTCAGAATTATGAGATATAAACTCACAATATTGAGAAAAGTCAGAATTATGAGATATAAACTCACAATATTGAGAAAAGTCAGAATTATGAGATATAAACTCACAATATTAAGAAAAGTCAGAATTATGAGATATAAACTGACAATATTGAGAAAAGTCAGAATTATGAGATATAAACTCACAATATTGAGAAAAGTCAGAATTATGAGATATAAACTCACAATATTAAGAAAAGTCAGAATTATGAGATATAAACTGACAATATTGAGAAAAGTCAGAATTATGAGATATAAATTGACAATATTGAGAAAAGTCAGAATTATGAGATATAAACTCACAATATTAAGAAAAGTCAGAATTATGAGATATAAACTGACAATATTGAGAAAAGTCAGAATTATGAGATATAAACTCACAATATTGAGAAAAGTCAGAATTATGAGATATAAACTCACAATATTAAGAAAAGTCAGAATTATGAGATATAAACTGACAATATTGAGAAAAGTCAGAATTATGAGATATAAACTCACAATATTGAGAAAAGTCTGAATTATGAGATATAAACTCACAATATTGAGAAAAGTCAGAATTATGAGATATAAACTCACACACTAAATTCACAATTGCAAGTAAAAAAAGTCAGTATTGCAAGTTTTTATCTCCCAATTCTGACTTTATAACTTGCAATTGTGAGTTTAAATCTCGCAATTCTGAGAAAAAGAAGTCAGAATTGTGAGGAAAAAAACAAATAGTGAGAAAAAGTCACAGTGACGAGTGAATAATAAAATGACTCCCAAAACATGAAAACAGTGGAAAACATGAAACTGAACTCGTCTTTTTCAGACGGTCAGAGTCAGAGAATCACCAATCGCTGTTTAAATGACATTAAAACTCAAAGTAATCACTTTGGTAATCTAAAACACTTTTCAGATGGAACTGGAATCTGATTACCACCCATTTAAAATCAAACACAGTCACTCAAATTGTGTAACTGAGTTACTTGTGTTTCGTTACTCCCCGACCCTGAAAACACTTAAGGATGAAACGCATGTGCAAACTTTCTAAAATCTTAGAAAGAAGTCATTTAATTCTGGGTAATATTATATATATACTCACATTAAGCTCTAAAACATCCACTATTCATCATGCAACCAACTCTTCGTGACTCAACCCTACACATGTTTTCACATTGACTTTAATAACAATAATATCTCTCATATCGCGTGTTTGCGTGTGTCGTCTGTCGAGTCAGCAGGACTCATCCAGAGCTGTTTGCTTTGGATCGGCGCGGTTCAGGCGGGTTGACTTTACAGCCGCTGTTAACAAAAGAAATGTGCGTGTGTGAGCCGAACATATGAAGAGCCGAGACTCGATGTGAGCACATTCCACATCTATTGTGCTTCCTCTCTCACCGCAAGACACTACAAAGAAAAACCCCTGTGCAAAAACTCTTTATATCCACGCAAACGTGCTGCAAACTGAGCTCAAATATGCATATATCAGTCTAAACATAAGTTTTATGTCATTTAATTACATAGCAATTTTCCATCCATTTGGATGACATAGTTTTAACATAAACAAACTAATAAACTTAATGTGATTCATATTTGTCAGTCATACGTAAATGAAATAGGTCAGATTCATGTAATAGTTCACAGGTTAATGAACACTGTTTAGTGGTCATGTGTGTGCGCACTACTGAGTTAAAGCACCGTTGAAGCAGTTAATGAGATCATTAAGTGATGATTGAACATTAATGATGAACGCCTGCTGTTAACAAGCAGGATATTTGTCAGTCATATGTAAATGAAATAGGTCAGATTTATGTAATAGTTCACAGGTTAATGAACACTGTTTAGTGGTCATGTGTGTGCGCACTACTGAGTTAAAGCACCGTTGAAGCAGTTAATGAGATCATTAAGTGATGATTGAACATTAATGATGAACGCCTGCTGTTAACAAGCAGGATATTTGTCAGTCACATGTAAATGAAATAGGTCAGATTTATGTAATAGTTCACAGGTTAATGAACACTGTTTAGTGGTCATGTGTGTGCGCACTACCGAGTTAAAGTAGCGTTGAAGCAGTTAATGAGATCATTAAGTGATGATTGAACATTAATGATGAACGCCTGCTGTTAACAAGCAGGATATTTGTCAGTCACATGTAAATGAAATAGGTCAGATTTATGTAATAGTTCACAGGTTGATGAACACTGTTTAGTGGTCATGTGTGTGCGCACTACTGAGTTAAAGTAGCGTTGAAGCAGTTAATGAGATCATTAAGTGATGGTTGAACATTAATGATGAACGCCTGCTGTTAACAAGCAGGATATTTGTCAGTCATATGTAAATGAAATAGGTCAGATTTATGTAATAGTTCACAGGTTGATGAACACTGTTTAGTGGTCATGTGTGTGCGCACTACTGAGTTAAAGTAGCGTTGAAGCAGTTAATGAGATCATTAAGTGATGATTGAACATTAATGATGAACGCCTGCTGTTAACAAGCAGAATATTTGTCAGTCATATGTAAATGAAATAGGTAATAGTTGAGTATATGAAAAGTGAGAGATTAAATGTCTTTTATCTTCATGTAGTTCTTGTGTTTCTCCGTCCTTCAGTGATTCTGCTTGTTAACAGCAGGCGTTCATCATTAATGCTCAATCATCCCTTAATGATCTCATTAACTGCTTCAACGGTACTTTAACTCAGTAGTGCGCACACACATGACCACTAAACAGTGTTCATTAACAATTACATAAATCTTACCTAGTTCATTTACGTATGACTGACAAATATGAATCACGTTAAGTTTATTAGTTTGTTTATGTTAAAACGATGTCATCCAAATAGATGGAAAATTGGTATGTAATTAAAATTTATGTTTAGACTGAAATATTTTTTTGAGTGTAGAGTTTAAAATAACGTGCTTAAAAACATCAATACTCGTTTATTTATATTTCTTGAAATTTACTGCAGGTTTTTTTTTTTTACAGTCAAAATTCATGATAAAAATGAATGCATTTCTTAAAGTGTAGAAACTATTTACACTGTAAAACATGCTGGACAAACCCAACGACCCAGAAAATTGGGTTGTTTTAACCCAGCAGATGGGTTAAGCGTTCGACCCAATCTGCTGATCAGTTTTATTCAACTCCACTATGGTGTAAAATGACCGCATTTCTTGCTTAAGATGAACCCAAAATATGTCACATGCATTTAAATATGTTTAATAAATGAACATTTATTCATAAGTTTAATGAATCATAATCAAAAATTAAATTGCTCATTAACAAATGTTGTTGCCTCTACTAATTATGTGTCTGATTTTTTTAACATTTCCAACATACTTTGGGTTCATTTTAAGCCAGAAATAAAGTAATTTTTAAACAATAGTTGAGTTAAATAAAAAACTTCCCAGCAGGTTGGGTCAAACCCTTCACCCAACGGCTGGGTTAAAAGTTCGAAAATGCTATTCATTTTCACAAAGAAATGCCAAGTAACATTATATTTTGATACGGAACGACATGAAATAGTATTTGCTTGCAAAATGCACTTACATCATCGCATATAGTTCCGAAACATATATTTAAATAACAGTAAAAACACTAAGTTTAAATGGTAAAAAGTCCGTCTGAACCGCCTCAGTCCCTCCACAGACTTTAATTAAAGTCGAACGGCCGCACCATCTGAGCTTATCGGGAAACGCAATCGGATTCTCAACCTCTGTACGGTACATCTACAGTGACTCTGAGAGAAAAGCCCTTTCTCTGTGCTTTAATCACAATGCAGATGTGATATTGACTGGACATTTTGTGAGTCACCAGGATATTAAAAAAAGGGAAGGAGAAAGGGGGAAAAAAATCAATGTGCTGTGCTTTAATTCTGCAGACTCATTTCTCAGAGCAGGTGCAAAGAGGCATTTCACGGGACACGGAAAAGCACCAAAACGTTCCCACTTCGGCAAAACTCCCGGGGGAAGCGAGTGAGAATGAATAGCGTCCGCTGACAGCGCTGTTTATTTTGCACACACAGTCTGAGTTTTAACACCCAGGAATTATGCAAATCATCTAACGGCACAAACACACACATGAATATTTGGCAGCGCCTGTTTACACCAGTGTAAAGTGCAAATCTGCCGGACCTTCTGCCAGCTTTATTTCACAGCGTCTGAGCCGGTATACCCGCCAAAAAAAAAAAAAAAGAGAGAGAAAAAGCCAAATAAAATGTACTTTTAGTGATATTTTTTAAATGATACACACACTTGACAAGCCACATCAACAAGAAAACGATAAAAAAACGACATTGCTGGGTTAAAAACAAGCCAAGTTGGGTTGAAAATGGACAAACCCAGCGATATATTAATTTCAAAAATTATTATTCGTTAAACTTATTAATAAATGTTCATTTCCAACATACTTTGGGTTCATTTTCAAACAATATTTGAGTTCAATTAAACGGTTGGGTCAAACACAACCCAACTGATGGGTTAAATCAACCCAAGTTGGGTTGAAAATGGACAAACCCAGCGATTTATTAATTAAAAAAAATTATTATTCATTAAACTTATTAATAAATGCTCATTTCCATCATACTTTAGGTTCATTTTAAGCAAGAAATACAGTCATTTTCAAACAATATTTGAGTTCAATTAAACGGTTGGGTCAAACACACAACTCAACTGATGGGTTAAAACAAGCCAATCGCTGGTTTTGTCCATTTTCAATCCGACTTGGGTTGTTTTTAGCCCAGCAGAGAGTATAATAATAGTAAGAACTGGCTCATAATTTGATTAATAACTAGAGAAACGAAATTTTGAATCAATTCTGGAGGAATGAGAGTGTAAACAGACACAAACAGCCTCTTGTTTGCACTACAAAAGGTGAAAATACATGAAATGCATGAATGTAAAAGTGCTATTGGCATTAATAATATGGTGGACGGAGGTCGTGAAAATTTGTAAGTGGTGTAAATAGATTTCGTGCATTTTAAGGTTCGATAATACAGCAATAAAGTTCTAACACTCCATAAATGTGATATAATGATTGCTAAAAAAATGTCTTTTTTTTTTTTTAAACAAGTGAATCAAAATGGATCCACAGCCATCCGGTGTGAATGTGAGCGGAGGCACTTCGGTGAAGTGAAGACAAACCAAAAAAATAATAATCTCATTAAAGAGAAAGTCCTCTTTGAAGCGCGCCGTCGCTCACTCGCTCCTCTGACCTAGATCGTATTCATTCTAGTAAGCTCCAGATCAAGGCAACACAAGTCAGATTTAACAAAGCATTTCCTCCTCATGCATAGTGATACAAGCCCGTCTTTCCTTATTGGCTCACTCGTGCTTTCACGTCCTTGGAAGATCGTTCTGTAGGCGCTGGTTGGTCCGTCGGTCGTGCGGTTGGTTGGTTGGTGGCAGAAGCGGAGCTCCGGCATTGCGTGCCAAAAGCCATCAGGGAAAAACTCAAAAGGCAAAGTCACGTGACTCACTCAACCCACACGCCGCCCCCCCCCCCACTCTCTGATCTCCAGACGCCGGCCACTCGTCCGCACGGCCCTCGGCCTCACCACCCAAACCAACCCACACCTGAAGCTCTCTGCCAGATCGCGACACATCCGTCAAACCTTTAAAAAATACTCTAAAATCACACAAGAAACTGTGCACAAAAACGTTATCCAGACGAAAAATGAAGAATCCAATGCATAAACTTGAATTTCATTGCTTTTTGGTCACTTTTATATCATTCACAATAAATGTGGTAATATATCGAGACATTTAGAGGAAGAAAACTGCTGGAAAATGAAGAGAAACCACAAGGACGTTTATATAAGAGCGTAAAAAATATGATACGCAATCGTTATTGAGATTAAACAGAAACAATATTTATGTTAAAAATAAATCATGAGAAATGTGGAATTTTGGAAATTGGAATTTGGAAATATAATGTATAAAAAGACATTTCTGATAATTATATGTTCAGAATTTAAGAGCTACTGTGATATATATGTGTGTGTGTGTGTGCGTGTGTGTGTGTGTGGTGGATATTTTGCCAGCTATATTCTATAGTATCTTGGTCGATATAAAAAATTACCAAAATGTATCAATTTTTTTACCAAAATAAGCAAAAATAAATAAATAAATAAAAATATTTTTTTTTTAATTAAAAAATAAATAAATATATATATATATATATATATATATATTTTTTTTTTTATTTTTTTTTTTCATTATGTTAAATTATTTTGGATCAAATAGTGGTGCAAAAAAAAAAAATCAAAGTGAAGCACACAAAAAAAAATTATTATTATTTAAATATAATAATAATTCACCCATAATAACTTAATATCAGTAAAAACTAAAATAAATCTAGTGAATTTATTCAGCCTCAAAACTACAAAGTAAAAAGAAAAAAAATATGATTTGTACACAGATAAATAAAAAAATAAAAAAATAAAATTAGAGGGTAAAAGCACTACATATTAAATAACACACTTTTTGATTCATTTTTAATGCCCATCATTGTGCTAATAAGTGCCGATACTTACTATAATTAAACAACAATCCCTGTAAAAAGCGTTGAGTAGGAGAAACGGCCGAGCAGCGCGAGATCTCCCTCTTAAAGAATGCAATCACTGCGTTCATAATTGACAGTTACATCTTTTTAATTACATGATGGCTCAAGCTATAATGAGGCGAATGAATGATGCAAGCAGCAAAAAGTCAAGAAAATAATTATTAGTGGGTTTTATCAGCGGGGTGCGATCGTTTCCACAGCGTCTTGTGTCTGTGAATCCTAAACAAGCGGAGAACTCAATTAACACCACAGCGAGAGCAGCAGAAATAATCCATACACGCCCGCGGCGGCATCAGATCCCGCGTGAATCCGTGGAAACTCAATCATACGGGGGGTCCGAATGTACCGGACCCTCATTTACCTCCGTCTGAGGGAGCCGATTTCCCAAATCCAGAGAGTTTCAGAGCACGCTTCTCACAGGTGACGCATATAACGTGGAGATTTAGTGCTGATTTACACACTATTATCAAAGAAAAACTAGGGATTCGCAGCCGATATATGTTCATATTTAATTATCGGCTAGATAAGAAAATGTGGCCGATGTATATTAAAGCTACTACATAATGTAGAATTTCCTTCAGCTGAGACACTTTTGAATTGCTTGAAATATGATTGAAATCACGTTGTCATTTCGTCAGGGTTAGCAGCTGGAGTGCCCGTGACCACCACTAGAGGGCGCTACACCCTGAACTGCTTCTCTCACTACTGGACTTCATTTCCCACAATCCACCTTGGGACTTTCATTCACTCACTCTCTCACACACAGACAAATACTACATTTCCCATACGCCTTCATTCCTGGACTGATTGCACCCACACCTGCCGTTAATCGCACTATTTAAACACCCTGCACACACACTCGCATTTCCCAGTGTGTAGCATTTCTGAGCGTTTATCTTTGCCTCGTTTTTTCCGGTTATGACCCCGTCTGTTTTTCGTTGTTGGATTCTTGCTGCCCGTCCCGATCCTTGGACTGTGATTGATATCCGCCTGCCTATTGTTGACGATTACTGCCTTTCCTTGGATTTACCTGTTTGCTGTTGATTGACCGTTGCCTGTTTGACCACGTTTTCAAATAAAGCTCGCATTTGGATCTCATCCTTCATTACGCATATAGGGCTCATAATATTATAATGAGAACATTATAATCGTGTGCACATGGCTTTTAATGATGGTGAAACTTTTGTTTTTGCAATCAGACTCTGAAATCAGATCGGACCAATATATCGTTTATCGGCCTTTAAATATAACGAATTATCGGTTATCTGCCAAAATTTACATATCGGCGCATCCCTATAAGAAGAACCACCAGTAAACTTGACGAAGCCGAAATGTAAGTGCTTTTATACATATTCAACTTTCTTTGATCCCTCCAGCGGGAGTTATTCTCTCCATTGTAGCGAACACGTCACAATATTCCTCATTTAAATAATTCATGCGCAGAATAAAGGGGCGGGGCCTGGTTGAGTTAGTCGTGTGTAGTTGAACACGTCACAATATTCCTCATTTAAATAATTCATACGCAGAATAAAGGGGCGGGGCCTGGTTGAGTTAGTCGTGTGTAGTCGAACACGTCACAATATGCCTCATTTAAATAATTCATATGCAGAATAAAGGGGCGGGGCCTGGTTGAGTTCGTCGTGTGTAGTCGAACACGTCACAATATTCCTCATTTAAATAATTGATACGCAGAATAAAGGGGCGGGGCCTGGTTGAGTTAGTCGTGTGTAGTCGAACACGTCACAATATTCCTCATTTAAATAATTGATACGCAGAATAAAGGGGCGGGGCCTGGTTGAGTTAGTCGTGTGTAGTCGAACACGTCACAATATGCCTCATTTAAATAATTCATACGAAGAATAAAGGGGCGGGGCCTGGTTGAGTTCGTCGTGTGTAGTCGAACACGTCACAATATTCCTCATTTAAATAATTGATACGCAGAATAAAGGGGCGGGGCCTGGTTGAG
>CM074288.1:23429639-23439639 GCA_037194245.1 Opsariichthys bidens
GACCTCGAGTCACTTTACTCCCAGAGACACTAAACAAACAAACCTCTGTCAGTCCCGCTCGGCCCGGAACACCAACGACACGCCGGCATTTCCAGGTGATCCTGGAGGATTTACTCCAATCGCAAACTTCGAGTCGCAAGTTGTCAAACATAGGCTTTCCTTTATACGCCACCGGTGGAAACGCCGTAAATTGTGATGTAATCGCTATAAAATGACACAAAAGTAACTATGGAAGTTGAAAATTCTAATGCAGGCAGAATTTATATTTATTTTTATTTTAAAGCATGTAAGCAGTCTAAATCTTGGGAAACTATAATTCAGTCGAGTGTATGTGATAAAATACATTTAAAATAATACTAAATAAGCGAAAAAAAATTAATACATATATTAATTTATTTTTGTTTATATATATATATATATATATAAACAAAAAATAAATAAATAATATATATATATATATATATATATTAAATACTTTATTTGTTTTTATATACATATAAACAAAAAATAAATAAATAATATATATATTAAATACTTTATTTGTTTATATATATATATATATATATAAACAAAAAATAAATAAATAATATATATATTAAATACTTTATTTGTTTATATATATATATAAACAAAAAAATAAATAATATATATAAATATTAAATACTTTTTTATTTATTTATATATATATATATATATATATAAAAATAAGTTTATGCACACACAGTGCCGTCAAACGATTAATCGCATCCAAAATAAAAGTTTGTTCACATAATATATATGTCCGTGTACTGTATATATCTATTATGTGTATATAAATACACACATATGTATGTATATATTAACAAAAATATATATAAATATTTCTATAAATACACACATAACAAAGTTCTGTGAGCAAACCTTTATTTTGGATGTGATTAATCGTGATTAAATGTTTGACAGCCCAAATGCATAAATAAATACATTTTTATTTAGTTTTAGATTATTTAATCCTTCTCTATTTTAAGATGTCAAAACAAAACAAAACTTTTCCATTTTTGTGAGGAACTCAAATTCATTGGAAGCATTTAAGAAAAAGCCTTCAGATGTTCAGAAACACGGAGGATCGTGTTCCTTTGTGCTTCTCCACGACAACGGCGAGGGCTGATACTGTATCTCGGGTGCGACAAAACGCCCCTCGAAACCGTCACGAAATCCCCTCCACCCCCAGAAGACTCGAGCGCCAGAAGGACAAAGCTCAGTTCTGGGGTTAATCCTGTCGGCTTAGGGCTCGTCACAGACCCCGAGCTCCGAAATGTCACCTACATTGTTCGAGGAAGCCCGGTAGAAGCGGCCAGACACATGCGTCTGTGAAACGCCGCTTGGCGTGGGAGAAAGACGTGGCGAGGGAAAAGGCCGTCCCTGTAAACGCCGAGAGTATTACAAGCAGGACCATGAACCCCTCTCCATTCACCCCCTTTATCCTCTCCTGCTCTCCTTTTCTCTAAATACATGCATACTTTCGGCCAGGGTTGTGGAGAGGCGACAGCGAGAGGAAACAATAGTGGCCTTTCAGAGCGGCCGAGGCCTGGCCGTGAGGAAGAGAGAGAGGAACCGGCCGCTCAATATTTACAGCGGCCCGCTCCGTCTCTTCACGCCCGATTTGGGTTTGTTTGTGCTCGGCCTCAGACACTGATGCACATTGAAAATGATAAAAAGCGCACTCGCTGACTGCTTGTGAACGCACTTGTGAAAGGTTACCTGCCCGGCGCGTCTCTCCAAACCGGTTTGGGGTTCTGGAGAAGTGGCCCGCAGCTGCAGGCTGATTTATTTCCCTTAAACTGAGGTGTGAATGTGGAACGGCACGGGTGAAGCAGGCATGACCGACGCGCCCGCCACATGGGCGTCATGCTGCGTTCAGACGGAGGACAGAAAGCATTATTTGCTCGAAAGCTTCTGAAAGTAATTCATGTTAAATATCCATTATGAATAAATGAATAAAACCACGAGCTTCGCTGCGGACGACACACAGACATCTGTCCCGCGCATTCGCTTATTTCAGCCAACGTGAACTCTAAAAAAGGCTGGGTGAAAAACAACCCAAGTTGGGTTGAAAATGGACAAACCCAGCAGTCGGGTTAAATGTTTGATGAACCTGCTGGGTAGTTTTATTTGAAATGACTGTGTGTGTCGATTAAAATGAACCCAAAATATGTTGGAAATTAAAAATCGGACTCATAATGACTAGAGGAAACGATAATAACGAAAAGGTGAACATTTCTTAATAACAGATTTAAGAAATGTTTGTTGTTTAATTATTATTCGTTAATTTATGCATTCATAAATGTTCATTCCTTAAACATATTAATAAATGTTAATTTCCAACATACTTTGTGTTCACTTTGAACAAAAAATACAATCATTTTTGAACAATAGTTGAATTAAACAAAAACTACCCAGCAGGTTGGACAAACATTTAACCCATTCGCTGGGTTAAAACAAACCATTCGCTGGGTTAAAACAAACCATTCGCTGGGTTAAAACAAACCATTCGCTGGGTTAAAACAACCTAATCGCTGGGTTAAAACAACCCATTCGCTGGGTTAAAATAAACCATTCGCTGGGTTAAAATAAACCATTCACTGGGTTAAAATAAACCATTCACTGGGTTAAAATAAACCATTCACTGGGTTAAAACAACCTAATCGCTGGGTTAAAACAAACCATTCGCTGGGTTAAAACAAACCATTCGTTGGGTTAAAATAAACCATTCGCTGGGTTAAAATAAACCATTCGCTGGGTTAAAATAAACCATTCGCTGGGTTAAAACAACCCATTCGCTGGGTTAAAACAAACCATTCGCTGGGTTAAAACAACCCATTCCCTGGGTTAAAATAAACCATTCGCTGGGTTAAAATAAACCATTCGCTGGGTTAAAATAAACCATTCGCTGGGTTAAAATAAACCATTCGCTGGGTTAAAACAACCCATTCGCTGGGTTAAAACAAACCATTCGCTGGGTTAAAACAACCCATTCCCTGGGTTAAAATAAACCATTCGCTGGGTTAAAATAAACCATTCGCTGGGTTAAAATAAACCATTCGCTGGGTTAAAATAAACCATTCGCTGGGTTAAAACAACCCATTCCCTGGGTTAAAATAAACCATTCGCTGGGTTAAAACAACCCATTCCCTGGGTTAAAATAAACCATTCGCTGGGTTAAAACAACCCATTCCCTGGGTTAAAATAAACCATTCGCTGGGTTAAAATAAACCATTCGCTGGGTTAAAACAACCCATTCACTGGGTTAAAACAACCCATTCGCTGGGTTAAAATAAACCATTCGCTGGGTTAAAATAAACCATTCACTGGGTTAAAACAACCTAATCGCTGGGTTAAAACAAACCATTCGCTGGGTTAAAACAAACCATTCGTTGGGTTAAAATAAACCATTCGCTGGGTTAAAATAAACCATTCGCTGGGTTAAAACAACCTAATCGCTGGGTTAAAACAAACCATTTGCTGGGTTAAAACAACCTAATCGCTGGGTTAAAACATCCCATTCGTTGGGTTAAAACAACCCATTTGCTGGGTTAAAACAACCCAATCGCTGGGTTAAAACAACCTAATCGCTGGGTTAAAACAAACCAATCGCTGGGTTAAAACAACCGAATCGCTGGGTTAAAACATCCCATTTGTTGGGTTAAAATAAACCATTTGTTGGGTTAAAATAAACCATTCGCTGCGTTAAAACAACCCATTCGCTGGGTTAAAACATCCCATTTGTTGGGTTAAAATAAACCATTTGTTGGATTAAAACAAACCATTCGTTGGGTTAAAACAACCCATTCGCTGGGTTAAAACAACCTAATCGCTGGGTTAAAACAAACCATTCGTTGGGTTAAAACAACCCATTTGCTGGGTTAAAACAACAAATTTGCTGAGTCAAAGCAACCCAATCGTTGGGTTAAAATAAACCATTTGCTGGGTTAAAATAAACCATTCGCTAGGTTAACATCCCATTTGTTGGGTTAAAATAAACCATTCGCTGGGTTAACACATCCCATTTGTTGGGTTAAAATAAACCATTCGCTGGGTTAAAACAACAAATTTGCTGGGTCAAAGCAACCCAATCGTTGGGTTAAAATAAATCATTCGCTGGGTTAAAATAAACCATTCGCTGGGTTAACACATCCCATTTGTTGGGTTAAAATAAACCATTCGCTGGGTTAAAACAACAAATTTGCTGGGTCAAAGCAACCCAATCGTTGGGTTAAAATAAATCATTCGCTGGGTTAAAATAAACCATTCGCTGGGTTAAAATAAACCATTCGCTGGGTTAAAATAAACCATTCGCTGGGTTAAAACAACAAATTTGCTGGGTCAAAGCAACCCAATCGTTGGGTTAAAATAAACCATTCGCTGGGTTAACACATCCCATTTGTTGGGTTAAAATAAATCATTCGTTGGGTTAAAACAACCCAATCGCTGGGTTAAAACATCCTATTTGTTGGTTTAAAACAACCTAATCGCTGGGTTAAAACAAACCATTCGCTGGGTTAAAACAACCCAATCGCTGGGTTAAAACATCCCATTTGTTGGGTTGAAATAAACCATTTGTTGGGTTAAAACAAACCATTCGCAGGGTTAAAACATCCCATTTGTTGGGTTAAAATAAATCATTCGTTGGGTTAAAACAACCCAATCGCTGGGTTAAAACATCCTATTGGTTGGGTTAAAACAACCCAATCGCTGGGTTAAAACATCCCATTTGTTGGGTTGAAATAAACCATTTGTTGGGTTAAAACAAACCATTCGCAGGGTTAAAACATCCCATTTGTTGGGTTAAAATAAATCATTCGCTGCGTTAAAACAACCCCACTGCTGGGTTTGTCCATTTTCAACCCAACTCAGGACGTTTTTAACCCAGTCTTTTTTAAGTGTACGGATTCTTTTAAATTATAATGCACAAAACATGTTCAACAAAATGTACATTCTTCTGTCACATATCAAAAACGCACCAGAACAGCAAGACGTTCGGTTTTACATTAAAGGTACAACTCAATAAGAGTTTGCACCAAATGAAATAAATCTAATTACGCATAAGAATGTTAAATTCCTCCTGCAGCCGGACGGTGAACTGAACTCCAGCGTCCAGTCCAGAGCGGACCACGACACCGGCCTCGCTTTGAAAGAGCGGTTTTATACGGACGGGCGCAGCGTTTCCAAAGTCAACTGACAGCAAATCCCTGCCTCAACTTGTTTTTGTCTTTATGAAATAAAAACATTGTGTCATCGCATGAAGTCCTGCTCCGTTTTGAAGCACCTAATGAGCTGCTGCAGGGTTACAGTGAGGTGATTCTTCTGCCGAATATTAATCCACCGACATCCTCGACTCATTTTCGTCCTTTATGTCATCGTCTGTTCTTTACAATCATAATAATAATTCTCCAGACCAAGTTTCTCATGGACCTGCTGAACTCTCCCGTACACAAACCGTCTTTAATCCCCTCTGAGAATGAATTTCGACAGCAGAAAGGCACAGCACATTCTACATACCACGGGAGAGGTTTTCACAAGGCTCAAAGAGGAAAATAGGCAGTGTCAAAACTAGTCAAGTCAG
The DNA here is from genome assembly GCA_037194245.1 of Opsariichthys bidens. Lineage (NCBI taxonomy): Eukaryota > Metazoa > Chordata > Actinopteri > Cypriniformes > Xenocyprididae > Opsariichthys > Opsariichthys bidens. The sequence continues at coordinate 23,435,242 of CM074288.1, forward strand.
TCTGAAGTGCAGCAGGATCCGTTTAAGACTGAAGAATACGAAGCTCTGTTTTCATACACGACCGAAGAAAGCGGACGGCAGCGCCACACGCATGAGGAACGAACCGTGTTTTGCATTTCTCAGCTGCGATGGATGATGTATTGCTTCACTTTTTTAACCTTCCACAGAAGAGAAATGAAGAGGCGCTAAAATGCACTTAAAAAACATGCAAGTGCGTATAAAGTCTGCGAACATTCACCTATGTAGAAACATGCTAAATGTTTTGCTTTTGGAAACACAATACTAATAAATAATAAGTAAAAAAAAAAAAAAAGTTTGGAAAAAGACAGTTTGGTCTCTTCTGCTCACTAAGGCTGCAATTTGTTCATCAAAAATACAGTAAAAAGAGTAATATTGTGAAATATTGTTACCGTTCCAGTGAATTCTTCTCTACGTGAATATATGTTAAAATGTAATTTATTCATCATGTAATATTTTTAATAAGATATATATATATATATATATATATACACACAAATATGCATATCAAACATTGAAAACATTGTTTTTTTAATGCTTTTGAAAGAGTCTCTTCTGCTCACCAAAGCTGCGTATATTTGATCAAATACTGTAATTAATACGGTAAAAAATGTGAGATATTTTTGCAATGTAAAACAGCTCTTTTCTGTGTGAACGTATGTTAAAGTGTCATTTATATCCAGCGATCAAAGCTGAATTTTCTAGCAGTCTTCAGAGTCACACGATCCTTCAGAAATCATTCTAAGATCATTTCTTATTATTATCAGCGTCGAAACTGCCGGAAAATAAATGCTGATCTTTTGAACTTTCTAGTCATCAAAGAATCCTGAAGAAAAAAAAACAGTTTCAACTAAAATCTGACGCAGTTTTTCAACATTGATAATAATCATAAATGTTTCTCGAGCATCAAATCGTCATATCAGAATGATTTCTGAAGGATCGTGTGACTCTGAAGACTGCTAAAAAAATCAGCTTTGATCGCTGGATATAAATTACATTTTACAATATATCCACATGGAAAACAGCTGATTTACATTGTAATAATATGTCACAATATTACTGATTTTACTGTATTTTTAAACAAATAAATGCGCGGCGTAAACGACAATACAAGCCCCATTGATAATAATCATAAATGATTTCTGACTCTGAAGACTGCTAAAAAAATTCAGCTTTGATCGCTGGATATAAATTACACTTTAACATACTTTCACACAGAAAAGAGCTGTTTTACATCGTAAAAATATCTCACATTTTTTACAGTATTTGATCAAATATATGCAGCCTTGGTGAGCAGAAGAGACTCTTTCAAAAGCTTTAAAAAAACAATGTTTTCAATCTTTGAGATGCATATTTGTGTGTATATATATACACACACACACACACACAAATATGCATCTCCAAGATTGAAAACATTGTTTTTTTTAATGCTTTTTTAAAATATTTTTAATAAGCTCTCTCTATATATAGCTTAGTAAAAATATTACACCCATAAATAGTAACTTCAGGTACTTCTACAGGAAACGCTGTCGTAAAAACATAATCCCAGTCGTCCTGTAAACACTGGACGGTCCGGCCCGTTTGAGTGGACATTTCTGACCGTTTCATCATGGAACATTTTCACGAGCAAAGCAACTATCGCGTTACAGCTGGATGTGCGCTGGGTTTCCGTTCGGAGGCCGCGTGACCCCCGCGCCCGGGTCTCCAGCGGAGGAGCGGCACAGTCCTGAAATATCTAATTGTATTCATTCATTTTCTCCGCTCAGCATGGCACTGAGAAATAAAGAGAGTCGCAGTTAAAGGGGAAGGAAGTCAGAGGGGAATCTGGCGAGCAGGGGCCTGGGAAACGGTACGGCGACTCATTATGCTCATTTAGTGTGCCAAAGGTGCAATGAGTAATTAACCAATTAACGATTCATACTCATAACGGAGGCGCGGGCCAATGAAGTGCAGACGGCCAACAGACCGGTGCCTTTGTGAGTCAATTCATGCGCCCTTCTAATATCCGGTCAAAGCTCGTGCGACGGATACGGAGAGAGCAGACGCACTGCTGAAAATGTGTTTTTGACCATACGTGGAACATCCACACACACATCTGCGCTCGTTCGTTTGCGTCAAACAAACACGACTGCCGTGAATCAGACCCGCAGCGTCCCTTATATGATTATATCTGCTTTCCACAAGTAAAAACAAGACAGTAAAACACACAGGCCCGAACTTAACCATCTGTGCTTCCGTGAACCACGGCTACTCCCCGAAAAATGTGAGGAAGGAGAGAAATATCTCCGGGTGGCAAAACTGTTCGTTTTTCACCCGGCTTGAAATCCGTGCGTCCTGCGTCACGTATAGAATGAAACCTAAACAAAAGTGTCGCACTGATAAAACTCTGACCACAAAACGACTTTCAAAACTCACTTTAAACACGCTTTGCATGCGACGTGCAACCTGTGCGCTGAAAAAATACCACTTCATTTGGAGTGTGAAAAGTGAATATCCCGTCAATGTTGAAAATCTAATGAAACAAAAAGCTAATTATTGCATTTTTACAGTTGTTATTTCTCTTTAAAACTAACGATCAACTCGTAAATAAGAAAAAGAAACCGCTTTTACTTATTCTGACCTTTAGTATGCACAAACACAAAGCTTTTTTTTTTGTTTTTTGTTTTAGAAAAATTATATTGTTTAAATTAAACGCACTCATCTTAACACTGTGAGCACGTTTAACTCTTTCTGAGCTGAGAATTGCAAACTCGTTTACAGTTCAGTCGTTCCGTGTGAGACTGACCTTCTAATGTCCACAAATACATAGTTTACGCTTGGTTTTTTTAATTAAATAATAAATGTATTAGTTCAAAAACGTGAGGATAATGAACAGCATAATTCATATATTAAATTTAGATTTTATTTCAGTTTCACTATCAGTGATTTGGCACTTAAAAACAACAATAATTCATTTACAGTAGCGAACAATGTTCGTCTATTGGAGAAAGCGACCAATTATTTTACATATATATATATATTTTTTTTTTTTTGCATCAAAAATTTTCACTTAGCCTATGCAAATGTATCCAAAAATCCCAAAAAAATAATAATAATTACATATATATTTTTTTTGCATCAACAATTTTCACTTAGCCTATGCAAATGTATCCAAAAATCCCCCAAATAATAATAATTACATATATATATTTTTTTTGCATCAACGATTTTCACTTAGCCTATGCAAATGTATCCAAAAATCCAAAAAACATTTTATATGTATATACACACACTATATATATATATATATATATATATATATATAATTTTGCATCAACAATTTTCACTTAGCCTATGCAAATGTCCATCTGTAGCCGATCATAACAATTATACTGTGGAAAAAAAAAATGCATCACGCTTTAAGAAGCTAAAATAACCACCTGAACGAGAATAAATTACAGTATGGAACCAAACGAGTACATTTTAGTCGCGAAAAAAAAAAAACGCGACTTTTTTTTTTTTACTGTATAATTATCCTTCTAACGATTGTCTGCGTTTACCTCACTTTTGTCGATATGACACACCATATGCATTCATACAAACAAACTTAAATAACAAAGAAGAAAAAAAACGCGACGCGTAGTTATGAATTAATCGCGAATAATCGACAGAAACGCGGCCGTCGCGCGCGACTTTTCCAAAAAGCGTCTGCTACAATGTTGCCTCGCGCTTATTTCTCGTGCCATATTCGACTGTTTTCGATGCTACAGAGTGAAAGTGTCACGCACACAAAGTTCCAGCGGTGAGTACAAACAGAGATCGGCTCACCTCGGGTTGGTTCGGTTCCAGTAGACAGCGTATCGATCAGCCATCACCTTTGAGCTGGGCTCCTGACTAAATACACACATCCACAGAATCACACCCACGAATAGGATCATTTCCACTTGCAGCATCGCTACAGCACTCTTGGACACGTATATTCCTCTGTGCTCAGATCACTTTCAGTCACATCTGGGGCTCGAGCGGCTCTTCTCGGCACAGCTGCTGTCAGAGCAAGTGTTGAGGTGTCCACGATCTTCTGTCGGTGGTGTGAATGTCCGCACTACGGTCAATAACTGTGGACTGCGCCGCCGGAGAGAGCAAAAAATCACACGGTCGCTGTTTTGAGGGTTCGTTCTGACACACGAAACACACACATATTATCAACTTTTATCAGAAACGAGCTCCTCATCCACTCCAGCCGCGCGCGCACTCCAAGTCCGACAGAGAGAGAGAGATAGAGAGAGAGAGATAGAGAGAGAGAGAGAGAGAGAGAGTCCGTGTTCTCCGAGGTTACAAGGAAGTTGCGCGATCTCACACTGATCTCAGAGAGATGGAGAGCTGGAGTCCCGTCGGAGACGC